>JALPQI010025126.1:0-25746 GCA_025490895.1 Thaumatotibia leucotreta
GCTATAACGACTTGACGTCGCGCGGCGCTGATCTGTTGCGTGTGGCTTCTGAGACGCTGCCTTTAGTGCAGCAGTTCTACAATACGCATAACAGGTACGTACGGCGACACGCTGGCGATTAGCTTGCGACATGTAGGCGACAAGGTGGCGACAAACTAAGGACAAATTTGGGACAAATTAACGACAGATTGGTGACAAACTGGCGAAAAGCTAGGGACATGTAGTTGGCAAGATGGCGATCTGGTAGCGACATACATGAAGCACATCTCCGGCGACAAGGCGCTTCAGCAGTTCTACAATATACATAACAGGTATGTAGGTTCGGCGACACGTTGGCGATACGCTAGCGACATATAGGCGACAAGATGGTGACAAATTAACGATGGATTGGTGACAAACTGGCTGATAAATTAGCTAGGAATATATCGGTGACAGCTACAAACATATCAGCAGTTCTACAATACTCATAAAAAATACTTAAGTAAATTCGGTGACAAGCTAGCGACATAGACATAGACATAGACATAGAAAGTTTTTATTTAGCATCACAAAAAACACGATACAAAGTAGGACAAAAGAAAAAGAAAAACTATTTTAAAATTAACCTAAATATTAACATATATAATTCCATGGATGCTAAATAGGAGCTTGCCTCAGCATGATGTTGCAGAGTGTTTACTACTCGTACAACGCTGATTTTCAGGCAGACCCTTACAATATGTATCCCTTATTTGCTGTTGATCGAAAACTAAATGGCTCAGAGTTGTATGTTGTTGTATGTATCAACAATAACAATAATATTTTGTAAGAATGCAAGCTATGTGTATTTGAGCAGAGCAATTTGGTACAAGATGAATAAAACGGTCATATATAAAAGGAAGCATATAAATTATACAATATATATTTATACGAGTGTACATATACATATTAAAGAAGAAGTAAAATATATTGATTAAAAAATAAATAGATAAATAATTAACAAAGTGTATTAATATCATCATTTTAAATATGACGGCATGGCTCTAATACCTGGAGGGTAGCGTCTTTTGCATTGCTAAAAGATGTTGTTTCATTCGTGATTTAAAACAATGTACTGTATATACGTTTTTAAAAGGTGGAGGTATATTATTCCAGCATTTCGTTGCTGTATATTTAAAGCTACCTCGAAATGCAGCAGTACGGTGACGTGGTAGCACCAATTCCTTACAAACCGACCTAATGCCATACATGCTTGACCTGCTTTCTCGCCATGAGAATTTCTTGAACAGATACTCTGGCTCTGACGTTTTGAAAATTCCAAACAACAAGGATGACAGGTGTAATTCTCTACGAAATGCCATTTTCAGTATATCTGCCGAGTTTAAATAAGGTGTCACATGTTGTCGTGGCGGAATCCCAAAACAGTAACGAGCACATGCATTCTGCACTCTTTGTACAATGCGCTCAGTGCGAGCTAGTAAACGGGGGCCATAGACTATGTCCGCATAATCAAATTTGGATAGTACTAAGGAATTGCACAGCTTGATTCGCAGATCGACACTGAGAAAATTCCGAATCCGATATAGTATTTTGAGTCTATAAAATGCGTTTTTTGTAATATCTGCAATATGTCCTTCAAAACGCAGTGACTCATCCATTAATAATCCCAGATTCCGTGCCTCTGATACACGTTCTACCTGTACTCCAGAGATAATAACTCTTGGATTATAGTGTTCGATCCGCTTAATTTGATTTTTAGAGCCAAATACCATAACTTTTGATTTATTTGGATTTAACACCAAGCAGTTGGACTCAGACCAGGCTGTAATATTTTCTAAGTCTTCATTTAGATTCGCAACAGCGTGTTCTGTGTTATTTGGATGAAATGAAATATAGATTTGGATGTCATCAGCATAAAGGTGGAAATTACAATGTTTTATGGAATCGCGGACATCTGCGGTATAGAGAATAAAAAGCAGAGGACCCAATATAGAGCCCTGTGGTACCCCTCTGGATACAACAGCCGGCTCAGACATCCCACCCAAACCTTTATTATTTGGAAGTTTAACGATCTGCGAGCGTCCAGCGAGATAACTGGCAAACCATGCAACCGTCTGCGACTCGAAACCATAGTATATCATTTTGGACAATAACAATTGAGTATTAATGGCATCAAAAGCTCGAGAATAGTCGAGAAGAGCCATTATCGTGCCCTGACCCTCATTTTGTGCAGATAAGATGTTATCAATCACATCCAAAAGTGCCGTTGTGGTGCTACGGGATTTGCGGAATCCTGATTGCCGAGCAGGAAGTATTTTGCTTTTTTCAAGAAAAGCTGACAATTGTATATATACCACTCGTTCCAGTATTTTGGATAAGCATGGAAGAATGCTTATAGGTCTCAAATCTTTAAGGTTAGCAATGTTATTTTTTTTAGGAAGAGGCGTGACTAATGCCACCTTCCAAGCATCAGGAAAAACCGAGGATGAGATAGATTTGTTTATTATGGAGGCTATAGCACCTAGAGAATGAGGTAAGGTAAGAACCAGCATGTCCAAAGAGACACCACCATGTCCCAGAGCAGCAGACTTTAATGACTGTATTATTTTAAGTATAAGGTTTTCTCCCACTGGCTCCAATCTAAATGACGAAGCATGAAAAGAATCAGTTTCAAATTTAGCGTGATATTCTTTTGATGCTACTGCGTTGCCTCCGACATCCAAAAAGTGTGCATTAATATAATTAGGGTCACATAAATTTTCAGGTATTTCAGACTTATGAGAGTTATTGGTTATCCTGACAGTACGTTTGAGGTTGTTCCAGAGAGCCCGAGAGTTGCTGGCATTCCTATTTATATTGTCATTGAAATATGCCCGAGTTTCATTAAATAAAGCTTTATTGACGCAGCTTTTCAGGTCATGATAATACTTTTTATGTTCGTCTAGGCCAGATGCTTTATATCTATTATGAGCTTCGTCGCGTAAACGCATCATTTCTTTAATCGTATGAGTTATCCATGGATAGCTTTTCTCTCGGATAACGATATCTTTTTTAGGCGCATACACGTCGAAGAGACATAAAACGATGCAATTTAATGCATTCACCATGTCGTTAACAGATGCTAGAGAGCATATATTCTCCCACTTGATGACGTTGAGTGATTGATTGAATAGATCTAGATCAATATCCTTAATTGGCCTAAAAGTTATACTCTGCGGCACTGGTTTATCTTTTTTAATATTTAATTCACAATGTAAGAGCGCGTGATGATTCAGGGTGGGAATATAATCCACCACCACAGTATTCAAATCGGGAATGTTACTACATAAAACGTCTATTAAAGAACTACTGGTATTGGTAAAATGCGTGGGCGCGTCAACATGTTGTTTCATATTAAAATAAGTCAAAAATTGCATAAGCCTGGAGGAGTTTCTATCATTAATTAATAAATTTATATTAAAGTCCCCCATTAACAAAATATGATCATAATTGGAAAATGAAGAAATAGTGTCGGTCATTGCATCTATAAAAATATCAATACTAAACCAAGGCGGCCGGTATGCAGTGCCGATCAGTAAAGATTTACCGTTAATCCGCAACGTAAGCCACATTTGTTCTATGTCTAAGTCCGGGGGGTGGGGACAACGTCGAACAGTAAGGCCATTCCTCACATAGAACCCGACGCCGCCCCCGCGCGAGCGCACGGCCCGCGGCCGCGGAATGTGACGCAGGCGATAGTTGGGTACCACCGGCGCCCTCCCCTCCTCCCCCTCATGAAGCCACGACTCATTGATAGCGATTATGTCAATGTTACGTTGTTCAACTGCAACTATAAATTCATTGTGCTTAGTTCCAAGAGAACCTGCATTAAGGAACCCTAATTTTAATTTTCTTTGCTTACCTGCGCCTTTGCCACATTGAAACATCAACTTTATAGAACTGATAAGATGCAAAATCATAAATAACAAGTCCTCTTACAGGTACGGATTTATTATTACTTGATCGCCGATTAAAATAATATATATATAATAGCAAAATCGTAACATTGTGTGAAAAATAACATAATATAATACACATAATAGAAACACACCCATACAGTATAATATTTGTACCAAAAATAATGTGAAATACACTTACAGCATAATAGAAAGCGCGTGTTACAAATATGACTAAGCTGAGACCATGATAAAAATGTTCAAATATAATATTTATACAATTTACAGAAAACAGAGAATAATAGTTGGTTCTCATACCTAAGTAAGGGCTCATGCATAAATCATGTGATGTTTTTTTGGCTACTTTTTGACCCCTCCCCTCCCCCATGGTGATGTTTGGTGAGTTTCTTGGCTAGCCCCCCCCCCCCCCTAGCAATCTCACGTGTATTTTTTTCATTCAACTTTTCACGTTCGCTAGCCGAAATTGACAATATTTCTTAGTTTGTTCATCGTAAAAAAATACACGTGAGGTCTCCTTGTACCCCCCCCTCCCCTACCGTGATCTTTCGTGATGTTTTCTTGGACCCCCCTCCCCCCCTATAGGACCTCGCGTGATTTATGCACAAGCCCTAAGTTAAATGTAACATATTAAACAGATACATTGCCATAATACATTGAAAGTCGCACAAATTACATTCCTTTTTTGATACTTTTGATGTCAACAACAGCAAGCTAAAAATAGGATTAAAAATAACACATTTTAGATACCTGAGTTCAAATATTACAAGCAAACAGACTGAATACCAAAAATTTTTTTTAGGTCATCTTCTGAGCGCACCCTGTAAGATTGAGTATTAGGCTGGCGCCGCGCGTATATTCGGCCGTCACGGGTCCAGATATATCTCCAGTTAAGGCGGGAACCCTCTTGGCGCACTTTGTAAAAAAGCTGTCGATTGGTGCGCGTGAGTCGTTCATTCACATAGAATCTACGAGGTGGCCCGGGCAAGTCGAAGCCGGAGGTGTCTGCGCCACGGGCACGGCGAGCCGCGCGCAGTAGGTTGTCGCGGTGGACCCGACGCGTCAGCCGCACCACCAGCGCCCGCGGCCTTCCGGCGGAGCCGTCAGCGCCATCACTGCCGACGGCGTCGGTCGGGGCGCGTTTCAGCCCCACGCGTTCCGCACTAACCACATCACTCGAGTCCATTTCCACACCCAACTTTTGCGCCACCAAAACTGCCAGATGTACCGGACTCTCAGAGATTGTTTCCACAATACCCGTTATCTCCACTTCGGTGGAAAGAAGATCCTGGTCCCGATCGTTGAGCTCCTGCTTAAGGTGATCTACAGTGTCCATCAAACATTTGACATCGTTGTGGACATCACCTGGCTGCGCGGGCTGATCTTCCAATGCCTGTACCCTCTGTTCCAAGCTGGTTAGACGGCCGTCCAATCCGCTTACTGTGTTCGAAAGTTTTTCTAAGTTGCTGTTCATTGTACTAAGTTCCTCGCGCATCCCCGCTAGTTCGAATCGAAACAGTTGCAGTTCACGAACAATATTGTTTTCACTTTTGCCCGTCACATCACACGATTGAGTTTTCGTATCCAAAAACGAAGGAGATTGTGCCCCCGAAGGTTCCATGGATATTTGATGTTGCTGTACGATCTTCTTTCGCACCGTGATGTTATCACAAAGTTGGGTACGAACCGGGGTGGCGGAGTTATCACCGCCTTTCTTCGATGCCGCTTTACAGTCAGGGCAGGTCCAGTTCGATTTCTCTGTTGTTGACAAACTCTTTGAAGTGATACATAAGATGTGAAATACCTTCTGACATGTCTCGGATTTACATTGTAATGCATCATTTATGTCCGTTATAACGTCATTGCATTCTGCTGCGCATAATATTGCTTTATTTACCGTTGTTAGCGACATAACTGTTGGTAAGTGGTACGCGGGTACACAACAAAACAGAAACTACCGCACACTGCACTTTATTATCAACCTGGCCAAGCAAACTTTACACTTGATTAATTGCTACGAATTAGGTCTGATTCGCTTAGACACTGATATTACTGGTTGAATATAATGTAAATATTGTGAATGTCACAGGTATACACTGTTTCCAAACGCTTATAAAATTTTAGGAATTTAATTACTGAGAAGCCGATGTTAACGTCAACAGCGCGGTGTTGCCAGTCAAACAACACATTAAAGACAGGTTGGCGATAGACGTTAGAAACCTGACTGCAATTAATTTTTTTCAATGAATGAATGAATGAATGAATTTATTTCAGATCATATATTGCATTAATTAGTAATTACAAACACAAAACAAACAGACAATTTTAAGATGTTAACCTAGTGTTTTTTTCGGACGCTAATTCAGTTTCCCTTAAAGCGAAAAAAACGCTAATACGAACAACTATCCCTAATTCAATGTTTTCCCCAGCCTAACCGAATGGATGTCAGCCGCCGAATCCTGCCTCCAAGCGGTCGACCCTCGCGAAGAAGACATCCTCCGCCTCGAAGGAGACCTTCAAGAATTCAGACCTCTTCTCGACAACATCAACCTGATCGGACCGCAGCTGTGCCAGATCTCGCCGGGAGAGGGCGCTACGCATATAGAAGGGATTGTGACGAGGGATAATAGGAGATTTGATGCTATTGCTGAGCAGGTGCAGAGGAAGGCGGAGAGATTGCTGCTTAGCAAGAAGGTGAGATTTAGACATAACTGGGGGAATTTTGCGAGAGATGGTAGAAAATTTGTTATGGTAGCCGATCAAATTTATAAGACGAAATGATTATAAGTATTCTTTATTTAAAAAAAAATCGTGGTCTTTATAATAATTGTGTGTATGTATACGTTTTCAATTATGAGTAATTTGAATGTTTTTGTTTTCGAAATGGTGCATGACATGGAATTTAGCTATTTGACAGTTTTTGAGCGTCGGATCAATCAAACATTAAAACGTGCGTGCGTGTTTACGATTTGATACAATGATGTATTTCGCAATGCTCAATTATAGCTTTTTTCTCTATCATTATTTATTACATGAAGAGAGGATTCGAAACCTAAAAATATTGGATGTTATATACCAAAGAAAAATTATCAAGGTCACTAGCGTCCGAGGTGGGAATCGAACCACGTGCTCAACTTTCGCGGTTGATGCTTGTACCGCTCGGCCACTCGGAAGGTCGATTTCAATTTCCATTTCGGACATCGGTGATCTTGGTCGTTTTTTCTTTGGTATATGACATCCAATACTTATACTTATAGTATTAAGTCGTGCGACTACTGGGGAAAAAATAAAAACACAAATCAAAATATTTAATAAAATAAAAAATAAAATGTTTTTAGTCAATGGGCATTTTCACTTCTAGGGATACCCAATTAGCTTAACTCTCACAAAAAAGTTAACTTCGATGTCAGCTTTGTAACGACAATTAAGCATGAAATTTTAACAAAAATATATTTTTTTATCATTTAATCCAGAAAGAATACGCATTTATGCAATATAAAAACATAAATAAAGTGGATTTATGTAAATATTTCATGCTTAATTGTCGTTACAAAATTGACATCGATGTTAACTTTTTTGTGAGAGTTAAGCTAATTGAGTGTCCTTAGAAGTGAAAATGCCCCAATATTGAATAAAGCGTGCTAGATGCAGTATTGATGTTATTTACTATATGACTAACCCTTATCATCGACCTCCCCAGCGCTCGCTAGAAGTGGTAGGCGACATGGAAGAGGTTCTGGACTGGCTCCACACCGTATTAACCGTATATAGCCGAGAGGGATTGTATTGGCTCGATTTTTCGTCGAGATTGCTGAGACAGAGATCTCGGTCGGATCTAATTCATTTTTCTGGGGTAGGGTGGTTTTCGAATGTATGAAAAAAAAGTCTTTTCTAGTTAGATTATTTAAAAAAAATGATTTATACAAAAGATTACCTTTATATTACGTAATTAAGAGGTTGCAACCTCCTTTAAATCTGAAATTTCGCTGAGATTAGTTTAAGGTCTAAACGAATTTTTTTTTTTTATTATTTATTGGATAAAAACAAAATTTACAATTTTTTTACGAATAGAAAAAGCCTGGTGAAATAAGAAGAGAAAATAAAACAAAAATTGAATCATCCTAGTCTGGGGTGGCAAAAAGATACCACTAACCTTATTAATGATGACTGATGACCTGGTGAAGGTCGCAGGAGTCCGCTGGATGCGGATGGCGCAGGACCGGTCTTTGTGGCAATCTTTGGGGGAGGCCTATGTTCAGCAGTGGACGTCTTTCGGCTGATATGATGATGATTTCATTTCGCTGAGATTAGTTGGACGTAGTTTAGCGAAAAGGATCCAACTTCAAAAAATTGTCATTGAAGAGAGTCACTTTTTGTTTTTGACAGAAGGTTCAAGTTTTATTGACACATTTTTGTGGGTTGAATCCTTTTCCCTAAACTATAGAAAAAGCCTGGTGAAATAAGAAAAGAAAATAAAACAAAAATTGAATCATCCTAGTCTGTTGTGGCAAAAAGATACCACTAACCTTATTAAAATGGCACCCTACCTCCCCAGCGCTCGCTAGAAGTGGTAGGCGACATGGAAGAGGTCCTAGACTGGCTCCGCACGGTATACGCGCAGCTCCGCGAGGCGGCGCCGCCGTCGTGCGAGCCGGCGCAGGTGCGCGGACAACTGAAGGCGCAGCGGCCGCTCAACGACGACGTGGCTGCGCAGAGGGTGCGGGTTCGAGACCTGCTCAGTCAGGCCAAGAAGGTAAGGACCATACACTGTGTAAAATGGCACCCTACCTCCCCAGCGCTCGCTCGAAGTGGTAGGCGACATGGAAGAAGTCCTGCAGGCTTAGCACATGATTGGTGCGACAGTATGTCGCCGCGAGATAGATCTCCCGTCCTTCACTAATAATAATAAGCCATTTATTCAAGGAAATTTTGCTTAAAACTAATTTACAGAACTTCTACCAAACCACATAGTGGTTTGTTGGTAGACGAGGCTCCAAAATACAAAAGCAAAATATACCATTATACCTAAAGCTGTATTGCTTAATTGTCTTAACTATAACAATAACAACGGTAACTAAGTATTTAACTTTTACAATGCCGCTTAACTAACAAGTTTATAATAGTTATAATAATGCATTAAAGCACCATAGCCTCGTCCTGCCCGTCATACTAAATTTGAGCTATTGAGATTTAAACCTAATGTGTTTTAAAATTTAATCGCTTTTCTTTTGTTCTACACGTTCGAATATGTCCTTTATAAATCACATTGGGCAGGACGAGGATAAATACCAAGATAAATTTAATACACACTGTGATGTTAGCAGCGCGCCTGTCGGACCGCTGGTAAGCCTTATCTTCATGCAGTAAGGTCCACCATCGCTAGCTATATTAACAAACGAGGGACGGATAGACTATCTCGCGGCGAGATACTGTCGCACTAATGATGTGCTAAGCCTCCTGGACTGGCTCCGCACGGTATACGCGCAGCTCCGCGAGGCGGCGCCGCCGTCGTGCGAGCCGGCGCAGGTGCGCGGACAACTGAAGGCGCAGCGGCCGCTCAACGACGACGTGGCTGCGCAGAGGGTGCGGGTTAGAGACCTGCTCAGTCAGGCCAAGAAGGTTAGTCATACCCCTGCGACCATATTTATTAAGGAATTCCAACAACTATGCAATATCACTGTATGCGACTTAAATAGAAATACAGAGCCAATTATAGGAACTCACAAATATGAAACAGAATATAAATCTATGCATATTATTAACAAATATGTTCCCAATATCACACATGTGCCCATGTGTTATGGAAATTCTTAAATACAATGATAGCTCTAGTGCCTACTTACACTAGAATTAAGTTATTATATAATAGTATAAAAAAAAAGAAAACGAATGAATGATCACCGTTAACATAGACAAATCATTATCCTTAGTGTACGGTGCATCTGAAGTAGCTCCGCAAACATTTTAATGACACATTGAATAATAAGGATGATAACTATAGTTAAAATAAATTATTTAACATCGTGTACAACATAATACACGAAAAAATTATTACTAAGATGTAAATTGTAGTAATTTTTGTACAGAACTTCTATTTAATAAATTGAAAAGAAATAAAAAAGTAGATCATTTGGCAGTACTCAAACGTGACGTCGCTTTTGAGTATTTCATATAAAATTCCAAAGTGGTGATCGTTTTGACAGTTCGAAAAAGAAGCTGATGTGACTTGTCTGTTATCATACCTATTTAACCTTTTTTTCCATCTAATCCAATAACTCAAAATGGCAGGTCCTCCGCGAGTGCCAGTCCTCAGAAGAGACGGCTGTCATTCGCGACAGAAGCGAGGAACTGAAGGAGATGATGGAGGAAGTGGGCCAGCTCAGCGCCGAGCGACTCGCCGCGTTAGAGCAGGCGCTGCCTTTAGCTGAACACTTCGCTGACACACATCACGGGTGAGTTTCATAATGGCAGGTCCTCAGAAGAGACGGCTGTCATCCGCGACAGAAGCGAGGAACTGAAGGAGATGATGGAGGAAGTGGGCCAGCTCAGCGCCGAGCGACTCGCCGCGTTAGAGCAGGCGCTGCCTTTAGCTGAACACTTCGCTGACACACATCACGGGTGAGTTTCGAAGGCCTCTTTATGTGAGCATATTTGGGTGAATATCTGAGCGTTTCAACCGCCTAATTTCGGTGGCATCAGTTTTGCCGAAGCTTCTATTCGTTACTGTCCTATTTTGTAATTTGAAGGAGGCACGGTATTTTATACAAATGACGAAGTATCACATTGACATGTTTAGAAACTTCGACAAGAATGATGCCACCAAAATGAGGCGGTTGAAACGCTCAGATATTCACACATTTGGGGTATATGCGAAGAGAACAATGGGTGGTGAATTACTGTTACGGTAATTTCAGGATATAGAATATATCATCACACAAACTTAAGAGCTCTTGTCGGTGGAGCAATTTCCACGCTTCTCTTTCCTGGACTTTCTCCTTGACTGCTTGGTACGACACCACGTGCACCTTTTCTCTTATTTGGTCCATATAGGCCCTCCTTGGTCTTCCTCTCTGTCTCCTTCCCTCGACTTTTCCTTCTATTATAATCTTTAGATACTCGTCGTGTCGTAACAAGTGTCCAATCATTCTCCCTCTTCTGTTCAGAAAAATAGAGGTAGACTAGAGGCATTCGAGATGTGGTGTTGACGAAAAATGGAAAGAGTAAGCTGGAAAGAGTAAATATGGTGAAGGAGGGCAGGTGTATTTTAAAAACAATAGAATATAATAAAATAATAATTTATTCGCATACTTTGTAACACTTAGCTGAACAAAGACGCATACTATACTAATGAAACAGAAATAAACAAAGCCACGAAATGGTGTCACCTCAGCATGTTGGCGTAAGCCAGCACTGATCTTCCGATGAGATCATCAGGTGAAAAACGAGAAGGGTAACGAACACACAGAAATATACAAACATATATGTTAAAAAAATAACAAAAAAAAACAGTTAAAGAAATAAACTACAAATGTGATATACTAAAGCAGTAGAAAAACACAATCAAATTACAACAAACGCATCAATTTACGAAACTTTTTATCTTAGCATTTTCTCACGTATTGTCGATATAAACGTAGCCATTTTGAACTTTTCTATATATGGAAAAACGTATTTACAAGCCATTGTTTTTTCCACTTTATAATGCACTAAATTAAAAAAATACAGGTCTACAAAAATCACTGAAAGATATGCCCCATGGCATCATATTTCCGTGCGATAAGGTCGTCGTAATGTATTTAAAACAGAATTACAATCTTAGCAAATGTGTGAATGAGGTCATCCATAACTTTTACTGCCAAGATGAAAGTAGGCCCAACCTTTGTGTGTTTATTTCCAAATATATATTTATTATTTTTTGTCACAGCTTGTCGATGTGGCTGGACGACATGGAGAAACAGATCCAAATGCTGGCGATGCCGGCGTTACGGCCAGAACAGATTGCTCAACAACAGGACAAGAACGAGGTAAGACTAAAAAGCTAGTTCATAATCGCCACTCTGGGCAACATAGGCGATCACAGTCGTGTGTCCACTATGATAACGCTGCTGCCCATCATCAATCTTATATTAACGAATGGTCAATGACAATTCAATCCTTTGGTCGATTCTTAAGACACCCAGGGGAAAAGTCATGAAATAGCACCCGGCTAAAATTTAACCATAGAAGGTATAAAGAAAAATATGTTTGTACCTAGTTTGTATGTATAAATATACTGAGATAGTTATAAACCAAATCATATTATATTACATATAAGGCGCAATTAACATGAATGAAAGTGTTTAATCATTAATTTTCTAAAACATGCAAAAAAATATTGTCTTTACGTTGTTTAAAATAGACTCGGAAGTATCACTTTTAGGGCGCAGTAACTCACTGGGATGGAAATAGAATTACCTAACACTTTTCAGGCCAGAAAAGTAACTTTTTTTAATTTCGACAACATTGCCATTTTGTTTGAGAAAAGCACTATACATGCCTCGGCGTGAAAACGGATTCCCGGCCTCGTTACCTATCCTATATACCAACTTGGCCGGAAATTTTCCCGGCCTCTTGAAATATGATGTTAAACGTATAGTCCCGTTTGTCGTTAAAATATAAATGATAATCGTGAAAGTTTCATTTATTTTTCTGTCAACAGATGCTCCAGCAATCGATCCTAGGCCACAAACCCCTCGTCGACAAGTTGGTAAAGACCGGCGAGGCACTCGGGCGCCTCGTGGGCGACGAGGATGCCTCGAAGGTTCAGGACATCGTCGAGGCAGACTGCGACCGATACAACGCGCTGCGAGCCGAGCTCAGGACGAGGCAGCAGGCGCTTGAACAGGTTAGGACATGTTACATCATGTATTTGTCCCAACAGGCTATCCTAGGACACAAGTCTCTAGTGTCGAGGCAGACTGCGAGAGATACAATGAGCGTAGGACGAGGTAAGCTAGGACATGTTACATCAAGTATTTGTCCCAACAGGCTATCCTAGGACACAAGTCTTTAGTGTCGAGGCAGACTGTGAGAGATACAATGAGCATAGGACGAGGCAACAGGCTAGGACATGTTACATCAAGTATTTGTCCCAACAGATGATCCTAGGACACAAGTCCCTAGTGTCGAGGCAGACTGCGAGAGATACAATGAGCAGAGGACGAGGCAATAGGCGTTTGAACGGGTTAGGACATGTTACATCAAGTATTTGTCCCAACAGGTTATCCTAGGACACAAGTTCCTAGTGTCGAGGCAGACTGCGAGAGATACAATGAGCATAGGACGAGGCAACAGGCGTTTGAACAGGTTATGACATGTTCAATCAAGTATTTGTCCCAACATGCTATCCTAGGACACAAGTCTCTAGTGTCGAGGCAGATTGTGAGAGATACAATGAGCATAGCGAGGCAACAGGCGTTTGAACAGGTTATGACATGTTGCATCAAGTGTTTGTCCCAACAGGTTATCCTAGGACACAAGTCCTCAGTGTCGAGGCAGACTGCGAGAGATACAATGAGCACAGGATGAGGCAACAGGCGTTTGAACGTGTTAGGACATGTTACATCAAGTATTTGTCCCAACAGGCGATCCTAGGACACAAGTCCCTATTGTCGAGGCAGACTGCGAGAGATACAATGAGCTCAGGACAAGGCAACAGGCGTTTGAATGTGTTAGGACATGTTACATCAAGTGTTTGTCCCAACAGGCTATCCTAGGACACAAGTACCTAGTGTCGAGGCAGACTGCGAGAGATACAATGAGCACAGGACGAGGCAACAGGCGTTTGAACGGGTTAGGACATGTTACATCAAGTATTTGTCCCAACAGGCTATCCTAGGTCACAAGTCCCTAGTGTCGAGGTAGACTGCGAGAGATACAATGAGCTCAGGATGAGGCAACAGGCGTTTGAATATGTTAGGACATGTTACATCAAGTATTTGTCCCAACAGGCTATCCTATGACAAAAGTCCCTAGTGTCGAGGCAGACTGCGAGAGATACAATGAGCATAGGACGAGGCAATAGGCGTTTGAACGGGTTAGGACATGTTACATCAAGTATTTGTCCCAACAGGCTATTCTAGGACACAAGTCCCTAGTGTCGAGGCAGACTGCGAGAGACACAATGATCATAGGACGAGGCAACATGTGTTAGAACAGGTTAGGACATGTTACATCAAGTATTTGTCTCAACAGGCTATCCTAGGACATAAGTGCCTAGTGTCGAGTCAGATGTTATTTCTGTTATAAAACATAGTGTAACAAAGACAGTGTTATAAACTACAATGCCAAAGAGATTAAGATAGTGTTATGTAACATTTTATAACTCCAATGTGGGAGCTCTTCGGTAATAGTCGTACGAATCTGGGCGCTCACTCGCCCTTGCCTCGCCTGTATAACAAGCTATCTAGTAATATCCCCTCTTTGGAAGTGTTTCATGACAGTGAAATTAATTTTAAAGGAAAGTTGTTATCTGTTGACGTCCTTAATGTTTAATGTTTTGGGTAGGGTTATTGTTATTTTCGTGTTATATTTGGGAAATTGTACTTGAGAACTTATTGCTGCTAGAATTTCATTTGGTACCTCCGTTGCGGCAATAAGCTTAACTCGTATTATTATTGTTATTATTTGTTTCTTATATACACTCAATGTTAATAAATAATGCATGCTGTGATTACCTGTAAGTGGGAGATCAATTGTAAATGAACTTTGCTAAAATTCTGTAAAATATGTATTGTATCTTCTGTTGGTGATCCTTATAAACAAATTGATTGATTTTGTTGTCTCCAGGCACTACAAGAGTCATCTCAGTTCTCGGACAAGCTGGAGGGCATGTTGCGGGCGCTGGCCGGCACACGCGACCAGCTCAGCAGAGCCGACCCCGTGTCGGCCCACCCGCCCAAGATACAGTCAGTATTCCGTGCACAATGATCTCAGTTCTCTGCTGGAGGCATGTAGCGCACGCTGCCGGCACACGCGACCAGCTCAGCAGAGCCGACCCCGTGTCGGCCCACCCGCCCAAGATACAGTCAGTATTCCGTGCACAATGATCTCAGTTCTCTGCTGGAGGCATGTAGCGCACGCTGCCGGCACACGCGACCAGCTCAGCCGAGCCGACCCCGTGTCGGCCCACCCGCCCAAGATACAGTCAGTATTCCGTGCACAATGATCTCAGTTCTCTGCTGGAGGCATGTAGCGCACGCTGCCGGCACACGCGACCAGCTCAGCAGAGCCGACCCCGTGTCGGCCCACCCGCCCAAGATACAGTCAGTATTCCGTGCACAATGATCTCAGTTCTCTGCTGGAGGCATGTAGCGCACGCTGCCGGCACACGCGACCAGCTCAGCAGAGCCGACCCCGTGTCGGCCCACCCGCCCAAGATACAGTCAGTATTCCGTGCACAATGATCTCAGTTCTCTGCTGGAGGCATGTAGCGCACGCTGCCAGCACACGCGACCAGCTCAGCCGGGCCGACCCCGTGTCGGCCCACCCGCCCAAGATACAGTCAGTATTCCGTGCACAATGATCTCAGTTCTCTGCTGGAGGCATGTAGCGCACGCTGCCGGCACACGCGACCAGCTCAGCAGAGCCGACCCCGTGTCGGCCCACCCGCCCAAGATACAGTCAGTATTCCGTGCACAATGATCTCAGTTCTCTGCTGGAGGCATGTAGCGCACGCTGCCGGCACACGCGACCAGCTCAGCCGAGCCGACCCCGTGTCGGCCCACCCGCCCAAGATACAGTCAGTATTCCGTGCAGAATAGCAAGGAGGGCATAGTAGTAGGGCATAGGAGGGAGGGTAGCAAGATATCGCTTGCTTTTCGCCTAGAGATCAGCGTTTGCATTCTACAGTGTGTGGCCTACAACCGGGGTGAAAATTTAAACGGTGCATTCATAAGCTGATCAACAATCATTTCCACATATTGTAATTAAAAAAAATTTTTTTTTGTAATTTTTTGTTCATGTATTTTTCATTATTATGGGTTCATTTACTTGAATTAAAAGTTATCAATAACTTATAATTTTTGAATCATTGAAAAATGTACAATTTTTTTTTTAATTTATCAAATTAGAGTAAAAATGCAAACAAAATTATTGTTATGACTTCCTACCTAGTATACTATCAAGATGTCTTGCGACTGACAAGCTACGACATCGTGATGCCAAGATCCAGTACTAAAGGTCCATAGCTTTGAATGACAATATCTCCGAACTTAACCACTTTGTAACACCGGGACCTTTACAGGATTATTGCTGATAGTCTAAGGAGTCACTCATTTCATTTTTCTCCCATGTTAAAGACCACACACTGTATAGTGATGCAACCTCGCATCATAGGATGTTAGAATTTTACATTTATTTTGGACGTAGGCCAGATTGTACAAGAAACGCTTCTGAATTCGTTCAATGCGGTCGGAATGTACTCTATATCCTGGGTTCCATACAGGAGAACAATATTCCAGTGTACTCCTAACAAGACAACAAGATAACAGTGTACTCCGCCCAAGATACAGTCGGTATTCCGTGATCCGTGATGATATCCAAGATAACTCATTATACAATCAATATACAACGCTGTAGGCAACTGTAATAAACTTGTCCAATCGCGTGTCAGCAAAAAAGACATCAACGAGCGGCCACCTCAGGATCTACACTTCGTTTCAGCGTATTTAATTCATTATTTATATTTGGTTACTTATTTTTTTAACTCGTAGAAAAAGTATCGTACACACATCACATCATCAGCCTGTGATAGTCCACTGCTGGACGTAGGCCTCTCCTACTTACTATGCGTATACACGCATTAGGAGGTATATGCCCATAATCACCACGCTGGGCAAGCGGATTGGCGATCGCAGTAATGTGTCCACTATGATGACGCTGCTGCCCATCGTCAATCAAATTAAAAAATGGTTTTTGACACTTCTATCCCTTAGTCGACTCTTACGACTCCCGCGGGAAGAGTTGGGGTGGTGACAAATATATTCTTACTGTCGTCACCACACGGCAGTATTCCGTGCATTATCATAATGCATTTTTTCTATTCGTCCACTGTAATGTTTGAATTAAGATTACGTGCACAAAATTATTAGTACATTGTGCATTTAGGGAAGTAAGTACGGCATTACTAACGAGAGTGTTTTAAAGCGGAGGGCTTTTAATGACTCGAGTTAGTATTCCGCTTACCGACTGTGATGCATAAAATGTTTTTCATCACACTTGCGAGCAAAAAAATTAGTTTTCAGACAAAATATTATTAAATGACGTACTAACATTTCTATTACCTACTCCATTGGGAATTTCACTTTTCTATTTATCCCGCTACGCATACAAGCAATAGTGCGCTTAGACAGCAAGTGTGATGAAAAATCGTACACATTTACATCGAGTTCACAACTCCACTATAATTTTATTTATCGTTCGAAGTACCAATAGCTTACAATTAGTAGTGATAGAAATTAAGTAACAGACAGCCAATTATAGGTTCCCGCCAGTAGTAATGAACTCATTATGCAACGCTGTAGGCAATTGTAATAAACTTGTCCAATCGCAAACCAGCAAAAAAGATATCAACGAGCGGCCACCTCAGTATCTACACTTCGTTCCAGCGTATTTATTTCATTATATATATTTGTTTTTTAACTCGTAGAAAAAGTATCGTACACAATAGTGTTGTAATCAAGCTTTTCAATTTCGTACCTTACTTAGGCCAGCGGCCTTACCGCGAAAAACGAAATTCATAAATTTCAAGGATTTATCTTTCTCACTGTAATGACGCCTTCGTTTTAGTGACAGAGAAAAGTCCTCGAAATTTAAGATTTTCGCGATAGTAGGCCAGTACTCGAGTAAAAATTTCTCTATCATAATTATAACACGATTGTGTAAAATACAATATTCGTTCCTCACAGATAAAACAAAATATGACGATAGCGACAACAAACTATACGAGGATTCCATTACCATGATGTGCCTTTTTACGAAATATGTATCTTAAATCTAAATTAACAGCAGTGTTACACTTTCCAAAAAAGATTTCATGTTCTACCACAATGTACTAATGCAAATTTATCCTACAGGGACCAAATCGAGGAAAACAACGCCCTAATCGAAGACCTGGAGAAACGTACAGAGGCGTACAACGCCGTACAACGTGCGGCCTCTGACGTCATCAGCAAAGCCAACAAGAGCGACCCAGCTGTTCGAGACATCCGTAACAAGCTGGATAAGCTGCACAAGTGAGTAGAATGTTCTGGAACTGCTGGAAGACCTGGATCACGTCTGACGTCATCAGCAAAGCCAACAAGAGCGACCCAGCTGTTCGAGACATCCGTAACAAGCTGGATAAGCTGCACAAGTGAGTAGAATGTTCTGGAACCGCTGTAAGACCTGGTTTTGTTTATTCTGGTACGAGTAATAACAGCCAGCAGCACAAAATCTCCATAGACGAAGATACATTTGATCTGAAGAGGCGCATAAATATTTGTACAAGATTCCTGAACTTCTGTTAAACCTGATCAACGCTTATTTTTACACTTTATTTTGATGAGATCCTTGTTTCTTCGCTTCACTCGTCATACCTTTACGTCATTCAGAATTTAATTTACTACCGAATTTCAGCATCATATGTGTACACCTTCTAACCCTCATATGAAGAGTTCAACGATGACTTTAAATTTATCATCATCATATTAGCCGAATGACTTCCACTTCTGAACATAAGCCTATCAAAGATTGCCACAATGACCGGTGCTCATCAGTCCACCTTGTGGGGGGCTTATCATCTAAAGCACACATTACATCATCAGCCTATGTTAGTCCACTGCTGGACGTAGGCCTCTCCTATTAACTATGCGTATAGACACATTGAATAGGAGGTAAATGCCCATAAACGCCACGCTGGGCAAGCGGATTGGCGATCGCAGTTATGTGTCCACTATGATGACGCTGCTGCCCATCATCAATCTTGTAGAATAGTCAGTGACACTTTAATCCCTTAGTCGACTCTTACGACACAGGAGTAGTTGAGGTGGTGACAAATGTATTCTTACTGCCGTCACCACACGGCAAAGCACACATACTTTTATCTATGTCATTCTAAATTGTCTTTCGTTTTCAGACTATGGGACGACGTCCAAAAAGCGACGTCCGACCGGGGCCACTCTCTAGAGAGCGCCCTCGAAATCGCCCGCAAGTTCTGGCAGCAACTCGACGCTCTCATGGCGACCCTCGCCGAGCTGGAAGACACGCTGACGGCGCAGCCTCCGCCGGCGGCTCAGCCGAGAGCTATACAAGCGCAGCAGGTCGCTCTGCAGGAGATCAGGCAGGAGATAGACCACACCAAGCCGGAGGTGAGTCGGTCGCTAGTTAGATCGCCAGTTCTGGCCACAGCTGGACTCAGCCGAGAGCTATACAAGCGCAGCAGGTCGCTCTGCAGGAGATCAGGCAGGAGATAGACCACACCAAGCCGGAGGTGAGTTGATCGCAAGTTGGAGATATTTTTAAATTTAGAAAACTTTCTGGTGTCTTTGAAATAGGAGTATCCGGGGATCGGAACCAGTTTTTTTTTTAGAAAAACCTCGAAATATTACTAACACATAACATACACTGGTTGCGCATTCTGCTGTCCTGCATACCTCGCTGGCTCCACAGAATACCAGCGCCGTTGACATCGCTCAGACGTGTCAGCTGCATTGCTGAGTGGAGACCATTTCAGCTTCACATCTGTAACTCTTTGTTTTGTGTTCTTTTCATAGTTTATAATGTAAGTTTTGTTTTTTTTTTACTATAATGTCTTTGCATACCTATATTATGATGTGTTGCCTGAATAAATACTATTCTATTCTATTATATTCTATTCTAAATAAGCAACTATAGAATAAACATTTCAATATTTGGTCTTTTCTCCGAGCGTTTCAACCGGCGTGACTTCGGTGGCGACATTAGTACCCGATTTCCGTGGGTATCTCATAATTTTTTTGGATATCTTGGTAGTCGTCAACAACATCTATCAATATATCCAAAAGTTCTTGCGTCTCTCACGGGATTTGTGCGATAAGTCTGCCACCGAAGTCACGGCGGTTGAAACGCTCGGAGATTTTTTTTTTATGTTGGCACAACAAAGTGGCTCCACTCCACCTGATCGTAAGTGAAAAGTAGAGCCCAAATCGCGGCGGCAACGAACAGGAGACAAACAGTAACCTGTTAGTTGCCACCGCCTTGCTGGCCCGCTAGATGCTTCTTCACGCTTCGTTTAAAGGGTCTCAACTTATAGGTATGCGGAAACACATGTGCCGGTAAAGAATTACACTTTTTAATAGTCCGGCATATAAAGGAATTACTGAATTATATTTTCCACGGTGAAGGAGTGACTCCGCAAATCTTCTGGTATCTTTGAAACAGGAGTATCAGGCGATTGGAAACAGTTTTTTTTAGAAAACCCTCGAAATAGGCACCTATAGAATAAGCATTTCAATATTTTCAGTCCCTATGTAAGTTTCTCATCAGCAGAGATCGGAAAAATGTGCGTCATTATTCGCAATAATATGGACATGACTCCAAAGTTGATTAATTTAAAAAACGAATAATTTCTTAAAATTTGATTTTGAAGCTTTAAGGTGGCTATTTGAAAAGGTTTTCATAGTTACCGGTGTCAAATAGGTAATTTTTTGTGAATGATTAATTATTCAATCAACTTTAGAGTCATTGTCCATATTATTGCGATCAATGACGCACATTTTTCCGATCTCTACTCATTAGTAATAAAATAATCATCGATGCCTTATTCCTGATTATTATATACTTCTAGATTATCTTCTCATTTATGTATCAAGATTATTCAATACTTCTCGTCAATTAACAAGCAAAACTCACTAAGTAACAAATACCTACTTGAAATAAAGCTCTTATCTCAGTTCTGATTTAATACTGACATAAGAGGTTGCTAAGAGTAACAGTTTTTATAATGAGTTTTGCTTGTCAGCCTACGTTCTGTAAAAGCATTTTCGCGCGTCATTTTAAGACTACACCTTGACACCTGTTCTAAAACCCTCAAATTGCCAGGTGGAGAAAGTCCGCAAGACCGGATCCCACCTCATGTCGCTCTGCGGCGAACCTGACAAGCCGGAAGTGAAGAAACACATGGAAGACCTGGACAGTGCGTGGGACAACGTCACAGCTCTATACGCGAGGAGAGAGGAGAATCTCATCGATGCTATGGAGAAGGCTATGGAGTTCCATGACACTCTACAGGTATGTAGAAAAGTCTTGTAGACCACCTGGAATCCCTGAACCAGTTTTCTTGAATTTTTGGCTCTTTTTGTACATTACCGTAAGTTGACCCCAGGAAACTATTGGAGTTGGATAAGAATAGAATCGATTGGCATAAAAATATTAAACATGATTTTTCTTCATACAATTTGTGTGGGAATTTTAACTCTAGATTTGCGGCTTTTTTTACCGAAAAATTGTGTTTAGTACCATACAAGATTTGACAATTTTCTGGCACCCTGTATGTTTTTTCAAAATCTGTATACGCCAATCTTCATTAATTTAAAATCGAGGGAAGGTCTTCTAAGACCATTTTCGCGTAGCTACTTTGTATCTGGCAGCTGCCCTCACTGGCCGAAAAATGATTTCCAGCCTGTATACTGGACCTGATCGTGTCCTCAAAATCCCGTAAGAATTCACGTCTTATGTAGAATACTATATGTATGGAAATCCTGCATCTCTCGACATCCTACATTATGCTTAACAACTTCAACTTCCAACCACTCACATTCAAACACAATAGTACATTACGACACACACAAGTGCGAAAAACATGTATGTACGAATTTCGTTTTTGCACGTGTCTCGTACGACGTTTTTTAGTGCAGATGGCCCTCCGAAGTTTTAGACCTGACGTAAAATGAGCCACTTCTCGCACTAGCACCTAAAAAAGGCACCATCTGTACTAAAATGTTAATTTACAGCTTCAGCCAAAACAACAAGTACACAAGTAAGTTTACAAGGTGCATTCCACGAAAAAGTCCACCTATGTCCCGTACGAGCACGGTTTTTCTCAAAATTGTGGGTTTATCAAAGTCCTCTTTCGTGACTAGAGGAGTCAAAAAAGTCTCAAAAATATATGTAATAACTAATAACTAATAACTCGAAAGAAAACTCAAATTATTGAAATATACACGCGTTTGTACGGGACAGCCCACGGAATGCTCCACAAGTACTCCTAATCCTAACATAAGATCACCCTTAATATTAATTGTACAGAATCTCCAAGAATTCCTGGACAAAGCCGAAGACAAGTTCTCCCGCATGGGAGCGCTGGGCTCGGACATCGACGCCGTGAAGCGGCAGATCTCGCAGTTGGCCGCCTTCAAGCAGGAGGTCGACCCTCACATGGTGAAGGTCGAGGCTCTCAACAGGTGAGGCTTATGATGGCTAAGTTGCGGTTTAAAAATGGAACAGAAGAATATTTAGAAACTCAGAATCTTAACTAAAATACCTGCGACTATACATAACATGGACGTCTAACGCCAGCTCAAAAATGCCCCCAAAAACAATTCAATTGTGCAAAGATGGGAAGGACATAGCGCTTTTCTTAACACCGCGCATATTTCGGCGCAACATCTTTGACAAATGTTTATAGAATAGCCAATCAAAACTTTGATGGACCAATCACAACTATTTTTAAATGGCGGTTATAGTTTTTATAGGTTAACATTGAAATTCAATCCCGTAATACATTGAAGAGGGGATGGCACTTGTCAACTATTTAGGACCGTTTTTGAAAGGCAATCTAGTATGGCGTGCGGCTTCCACGTTTTATTAGTTCGTAGTAAAATACCATCGAAGTTATCGCAAGAGGCAACAAGAATTCGCGATGTAGCGTAGCGTAATTTTGTCATTATTTCTTATTAGTGTGAGCGTTACTGACTGGCATCTGAGGTACGCACCCTGTTCTATCTAGTAATGAACAATTTATCTCTTCGTATTTTCGCTGGTCCCTTTTTATATTTCAGCCGCAATTAGCTTCAGTGCAATACTGAAGTTTATTGTGACAGCAATATGAATTTGGATGTTTCCATGAAAATTAGAACAAAAAGGATTATGCACTATTTACATCTGTAAGGAAATAGTGACAGTCTATCTGTGTTGTCATGGGATTGTAAGTCCTATTGTGTGCTATCAGGATTTAAAAGGAATTGCCACAAGTGGCGTGATAATGGGACGATATTTTTCTTATTAAGTGTTTGCACGGATAAAAATTGGTGTTTGGGATTGATTCTGAAGAGACAGATTGAATTATTTATTATACTTATTTCTAAATAATTAATTCTGATCTAACTGACCATTTTGCATACGTATGTATATTCTGGTGAAGGTTTTATTTACTACTGCACTCTCCACTCAAAGTCCGTAGCTGTTTTCTTACCGTTATTCCCTTGTCACGATAAAAATACTAAACTGATGTTTTTCTCTCCTTTGTAATATTTAAAATCTGATTTAGAAATTACCAAATCATTTACTAACCCCCTTATTCATAAACATATAACTTAGCAAGTTTATAAGTATTGTCCCTTTCGGTCTTACCAACATGTCTATAAGACCAAAAGGGATAAACGATACTTGAATAGTTATGCAGAAAACGACGACAAACTTCGATTTTTTGTTAAAGCTTAACCCCTTATTCATAAACGTTTGTTAACTTAACAAGCCGCTAATAATTGTTTGTCCCTTTTGCTTTTATGGACACATTGTTAAAACCGAAAGGGACAAACAATTATTAGCGGCTTGTTAAGTTAGCAAACGTTTATGAATAAGGGGGTAATACAGTGACAAAAAATGTAGTTGGTCGCTTTCTGCAAAACTATGGTCACTTATCGGCTTGGATAAGTATCATTTATCCTTGTTCATGAGACGTTTTTGAATGAGGGGGTAAAATAGGAGTATTTACATTAACTTTTCCCGTCCAAATGTTAATGATAATTGTGTGTTTCTATGCTCCCTTTTCCTATGGATCGGACCCGGCTACAAAAAAAGGAGTTTGATGAGGCAAGGATACTAAAGTTTGCGTGTGTTTTTTTTTGTAGATAGTTGAATAACAGTTAAATATGGTATGTACATGTACGATTTTTAAATATACATTTTTTGTGTTAATGTTTTTCAGAATGGCTACTGACTTTTATTTTGACGTGAAATTTCGATAACCTTCTAATGTACAGTTTAAAATGTGAAATGTTTACTTTGTAAACTTAGAAAAGATGTACCTACCATATTCTATACGGAGATATAATTGTGTGTGCTTTATAAATTAATCTAGTAACTGGAGTTCGAGGCCAAAGAATCTACGAAAATATTGCCACAACAATGAAATGTTCTTACAATAGTAAATCCTTATTTACTAAAAACAGACGTTGAGATATGTTATTTATTGGTAATTTTAATTCTTTAATTTATAGAAACAATATTATTTACTTATTTTCACGTAAATATAAGATATTTTAATAAAAACTGCGGATAATTGCGGATAATTACCGCAATTATTAGTAACAAAGTTGGTTTTGCGCTGGTATCACCTCAGGTGTTAATAACATTTGGTACAGCAATTTAACTACACATAAATTAAAAGGTAGGTATGGTTAAATTACTAAGTACTATATGACGCCCAAATAATTTGTAAAAGAAATGCTTAAAATATACCTCTTAGAGTATATAACCAACTTTGTTCCAACAAAAATGTGACAAACTCATTTTAAACCTTAAAATAAGCGATAGTAAGTTCACGACTCAACACTGATGGTGCTATAACCTCGTCCTGCCCAATGTGATTTATAAAGGACATATTCGATTGCATAGAACAAAAGAAAAGCTCGGCTTTTATGGGAGTGTACTCGATTTTTACCCAGGACTCAGGAGGATAAGTGATGAACAAGGAGCGGAATTTTCATAGCGAAAATCTAACTGTCAAAGGGATTGACTAAACTATTTTATCGACTTATCGATGTTATAATAGTGTCCATTACTAACTAAAAAGATTATTCTGTAGCATTTGACCTCTTTTATAAGTAACTCACATTTTGATAATAAAATAAATCATGTCAGGCGTTAACACTTTGATATTGACATCGCATGTGCTCACAAACTATCACTTATGAAAACTTAAGTGACATAAATAGCATATATCACGCTGTCATGATTTATTTTAATATCGAAATTCAGGTTACTTATCTAAGAGGGCAAATGATTACAGAATAATCTTTTAGTTGGTAATGGATTATTCGTCAACATCGATAAGTCGATAAAATAGTTTGGTCAATCCCTCTGACAGTTAGATTTTAGCTATGAAAATTCCGCTCCTTGGTGATGAAGAAGACAAATAAAAAATAAAATACAAAAAATGCTTTCATTTTACATTTCCAAATTTCTTTCCCATAATTTCAAACTGCTTAATAATAGTATAGTATAGTACTTATTCTGCTTAGTAATTTAACCATACCTACTGTCTTAACAAATATGGCACGCTGTCGTATGTGTTCACTGGAAATTCAACTTCTTTTTAAAATAGGCTTTGAAACGTTGGCTCTTATCATTTTAAGTTCTTTACAAGACAATTTTGTCATATCAATGTTAGTTAAGAGAAAAGAAAAATATTTAGATATTTTCGTGTTTTTAAGAAAATCCTAGTTGTGACAGCCATATTAAACAAAAAGGCGTACAAACATTACACAGGTATATAATGTTTTTATTAGGAATTATTTTAAATAAATAAATTAAATAA
>JALPQI010025127.1:0-14861 GCA_025490895.1 Thaumatotibia leucotreta
CATATTTTGTATGATGAAATATAATTCTTACAATATTAATGATTTCATCTCGAATATCTTTGACACAGACTTTGACGTTTCTTCTGATATATTTTTTTCTCGGTAAAGTTATGTTGTTTCGTGGCAAAATGAGTTTTCATGCAGAGATTAGACCTATGTTTGGGGTCGTTTTCTATAGGGCGAAGTTTATTTAAGTACCTAATACTAATGAATGCGCGATAGATCAAGTTCTTAAATGTAACATATGTAAGTTTTACATCATAAGGAAGTAGTATTATTAAGAAAACTGAAAAAAACAAACGGGAATTCTACTATTACCTCGCCTTAAGTATTCTGCTAATTATAAAATTTCCATAATAACTAAAAAGTGTGACGATAACACGTAGATTATTGTATAATACGAATTAATTATCTCCGGGATCTCGGCGGGATCGGATTTGAAATGAGACCATCCGCAGCAGAACCAAAGTAACCGATATAGCTCTCCGAATCGCTAATCTGAAGTGGCAGTGGGCGGGGCACATTGCGCGTAGAATCGATGGCCGTTGGGGCGGGAAGGTTCGAGTGGTGGCCCCGTACTGGAATGCGCGGCGTGGGTAGGCCCCTCACAAGGTGGACTGATGACTTGGTGAAGGTAGCAGGAGTCCGCTGGATGCGGGTGGCACAGGCGCGGTCATTGTGGCAATCTTTGGGGGAGGCCTATGTTCAGCAGTGGACGGCTTTCGGCTGATATGATGATGACGATGATGATGATGACGAGTTAATTAAAATAATATTGTACTCTTTTTAGTTTATCGATGATAAAATACCTTAATGGTCAAGCTTCCGTCCTCATGAACAGGACAGCCTGCAAGTTTAAATAGTCTGAAGTGACGGACATGATAGCCTATAAAAGCACTACCTTCTTAGGCTATTAGTTCCATAAAATAAGTCCCCTAGTTCCCATTCATTTTACATAAGCTCACAATTTTTAACCGACTTCAAAAAGGAGGAGGTTTACAATTCGTCGAAATCTTTTTTTTTTTTATGTATGTTCCCCGATTACTCGAAGACGCGTGGACCGATTTGGAAAATTCTTTTTTTGTATGAAAGGGTATACCTTCTAGTTGGTCCCATTGTCACCGAATTCAGATCTGATGATGGGATCCTGGAGAAATCGAGGGAACTCTTCAAATGTTGTAAGCACACATGGCATTTTTCATTTATTTTCGAAGACTAATCAAGTATTTGCGTCTAGTCATGAACGTCTTAAGTTGGTGATCTGATGATGGAAGGTACAACTCCTTAGCAATTAGGAGTTGGGGGATAATTCTTTAAATATACCATATGTCATGTATTTTGGAAGCTGTTTGAGTATTTGCCTTTAGGTGGTCATAGCCTCATGTTGGTGAGCTGATGATGGAAGGTACAACTCCTTAGAGATTAGGAGTTGGGGGATAATTCTTTAAATATAACATATGTCATGTATTTTGGAAGCTATTTGAGTATTTGCCTTTAGGTGGTCATAGCCTCAAGTTGGTGAGCTGATGATGGAAGGTACAACTCCTTAGAGATTAGGAGTTGGGGGATAATTCTTTAAATATAACATATGTCATGTATTTTGGAAGCTATTTGAGTATTTGCCTTTAGGTGGTCATAGCCTCAAGTTGGTGAGCTGATGATGGAAGGTACAACTCCTTAGAGATTAGGAGTTGGGGGATAATTCTTTAAATATAACATATGTCATGTATTTTGGAAGCTATTTGAGTATTTGCCTTTAGGTGGTCATAGCCTCATGTTGGTGAGCTGATGATGAAAGGTATAACTCCTTAACGATTAGGAGTTGGAGGATAATTCTTTGTTTGGAGGATAATATAACAACTGTCATACATTTTCGAGATCTATTCAAGTGTTTGCTTAGTAGTTATGATTATGACATGTTGGTAAGCGGTTAGTGATTCTTTAAATAATATAGGCATGCTAAATGCATATAAAGGCTGTTACCTATAATCTTTGAAATTATTCATACCCTGCTGATGATACAATGTATATCTCCTTGATAATGGGAATGGAATGGGAATGTTTGTTGTATTCATATAAGTTAGCCAGTTCAGGTATTCTGACCTACTACAGTGCATTCTAATTATAAGTACCTATTTAGAGCATACAAAATAACGATTTTATATAAAATACACAAGGTACTAAAAAGAATAAAATAAAATATTTTAAAATAAAAATTAAACCGCCTTCAATAATTCGCCTGATCTAAAAAGTAAAAAATAATTTTAGTTCCTACTTCTTAGGATTTCCTACCCAAACCTTTAAACATTTTACCCTATTCATTGAAATAAAATATTATGGCTAGGTACCCTACAGATTTCTTAGAAGTCGGTGCCAAGCCAAATATGTTCACTTCGCGAGTATAAGTATTTGATAGAGCTTTGTAACTTACTATCACTCCTGTTATGCTTTCAGCAAAATTACTGAGGCAGATCATACTGTTAATAAAAGCATAATCGGAGTACGGGCAGTACAAAGCTCTATCTAATATATAACTATGAACGTACCTATTTAGCTTGGCACCGACTTCTAAGAAATCTGTAGGGTACCTAGCCATAATATTTTATTTCAATGAATAGGGTAAAATGTTTAAAGGTTTGGGTAGGAAATCCTAAGAAGTAGGAACTAAAATTATTTTTTACTTTTTAGATCAGGCGAATTATTGAAGGCGGTTTAATTTTTATTTTAAAATATTTTATATTATGTCTACAACAGAACTGCAAAGCAGCCTGACGAAGCAACATGACGAGGAAACTTTGCGTCAAATGAAGGAATCGTGGGAGAAGAAACTTCCGGACCTGAACGAGTATCTTGAGAAAATATTGCCATTGCTAAAGAACACTTCGAAGGAAAATGGTATGTTTCAAGAACATGTACTATTTCCACGCCATTATTAATGACTTCATTTAGTTTGAATCCTACGGCTATCCACTTAACCCTACGAATGCTCAGCAACAGTCGGTTTTTCAGAGTGACTTTGAAGGTTATGAGTTAGTTGAATTGACATAGTTTTACTAGTAAACAGATGTTTGTGCTTACACGTGCTTAGTTAGACAAATTATTCATGAACAAATTTAGCAAAAAAAGATACACTACCGATTAAAAGTTCAAGATCACGTCACTATTATTCTGATACGAAATGTACTTTTTGGCCTATAATTTTTCCAATATTTAAGTCGACACTTGTTTTCAACTAATATGTGACTGATTATTGAGCTATTTCTTTTTAATTAAACGTTTTCAAACAGTTTGGACAGCTGAGACAGCTGTGGCAGCTTTTAGCAATCATGCCTACGCGATGTTCATACTAATGATCATCAAAAAATTACAATTTCACTTGCCTATGAATTATTACCAGATCTTTTGTATAAAGTTGATGAGATTTTATGGGAAATTATTAACATTAAATAGCTCTTGAATCTTCAAGATAACGGTACAAAACATATTTTGCTGTTAACATTAAAAAAAAAATAATTGCTCGAAAGTCTATTTTGTATTGAAAGTATGGAGTGAACTTAAATTTTAGACCGGTAGTGTAATACATTTTCAGAAGCACTAAGAACCTATTAAAATGTATGTCACTGAATATTAATACCCAAGCTTCCTACAAAACACCTAACCTTCTGAGGAATCCTGGATTCTATCAGAAAAACTCTAAATCGACATTTTATCTGAAACCGTTCATTTTCGCCGAGCATACGGGAGGCTTCAATCGGTAACTCTTAAGGTCCGTGTTGAATTAACATAATACAGCCCTTATTCATAAGCCCGAAATCTTTTCAGCTCGCAATTCGACGCATTCAATTCATATCAGATTTATGACATAGGAAACATTGATTTTGACTTTTACAGAATATAAAACCGTCGAGGAGTACTGGGACTCGCTCGCAGAATACGAGGGCGCAATTCTGAAAGCTAGAGAATTGTGGGATCGCATCAGGCCACTCTATGAGAAGTTGCACAAATACGTCGCTCTCAGGTTGAAAGGCACTGAGGCAGTCGGGAAGCCAATGCCGGTTTATTTGTTAAGTAAGTGCAAATATTGCGAGAAGCGAATGATAGTTCAAGCTCTAATTAGAAATTTATTATTTACCGTAAACTACACAACTGAAGCTCACAAGTAAGCTTTCCAACTTACTTGTAATTAATCAGATATCAATACCTATGATAATAAAATTTTATGAAAGTGTAAACTAAGACACATTGATCACGACCAGAGAGTACTTTAGCGATGTGAAAACCTAGATCTCTGAATAATTACTAATCGTATAAAACGCTTTACTTTGTAAATGAAAAAGCAAAAAAATTACTACATATGGCATAATCATTTTCATTCGACTTTCCACGGAAACTTCCAAATTCATATTGCCGTCTCAACGAACTTCAGTATCCATGCATTAAAATCCTTCAATTATGTATTAATTACCTAATTAAGCAATTTGTTTTTTTAACACACTGAGCTCTAAATTGCATAACTAACAAACAGGCAAACTGCCAAAAGCGATAGGTACTATATTCCGGAATCGGATACAGCACTTAACGTTAAATATCGAGTGCTCCAATTATTATTATGATGACTAAAACAATGATAATTCTGTTTTAGGGTCACTTGCAGGAGATGACTGGTCAAATGTTATAGAAAACCTGTTACCTAAGCATGCGGATATTTATCATAAAATGTACGCTAATCTTCAAACTAAGGTAGGTAACCATTGGAAATTAGTTATAAGAACAACTTTGACATACTTACAATTTTTATCCAAATACATGTTATAATCATTTTCAGGGCTTAGGCGGAGTGAATGCATTTCAAGAAGCTTCAAAACTGATTACCGAACTAAACATGCCTCAAGTTGAGCCATACACTTGGGATAAATCGATATTCAATAGCAGCTGCCCACCCGAGGTTGTGGATTGGTGTAAGCCTAATAAGCTAAGGGTAATCACATGTAGCGACGTGTCTATAGGAAATTACATGGATGCTCACGAAGCTGTTATGAGAATCATGTATAAGGATACTGTCGCTTTACATAGCAACAATACGTACACTTTGAGAAATGCGAACCGGTATTCAGGTAATCAAAGTCAATTAATATAAATTACTCGTAATAGATTACATTTACATACAGCATGGCAATGCAGCGCGAAGTTACACTTTGGTTAACGAACTAAATACATATAGGACTATGTAGGTAAATTTGAATTAAGGTTAATATTTAAATTGAAAATTCATTTTACTTGTTTGTAGTATATGTAAACCCTTTTACTTAAAACAATATTCCCAGTAATTCATAGATTTGGTTACCTACTCTAGCCTCGTACTAAGTACTAAATATTTTATGTAGTACATTATCTGAGAGTAGGTAGTAATTTTAAATCATTTTTTTTAATGGAAACAAAATATTGCGAAAGTACAAATCAAATTATTTATTAACTAAATATTTTGATTTGTACTTTTTAATTTTTCTCCTACACTACTTAATACTATATAAATTACAAATATTAGATGTCATATACCAAAGAAAAACGTCCAAGATCACCTATGTCCGAGGTGGGGATCGAACCCACGTACTCAGCTTTCGCGAAAGCCTCCTCACAAGACCAAGAGCACCTCGGACATAGGTGATCTTGGTCGTTTTTCTTTGGTATATGACATCTAATATTGATAATTGAAACAAAATATTTAATAAAATGGGACACAAGTAGTAGTAATAGTAGGATGCTGTAAGGATTCGCTGTTTATGTTTTTAGATTTTGCTTTTTTTTAGGGCTTAGGTACTGCAAATATGTGACTGCCCATGAGAGCCCAATAGTTTAGTGTTGCCTGGTCTGCCTGTATTGTACTATTGGGCTAAATTTCTCATATTAAAATAATAATTGTCTCCAGAGTATAATACCTATTTTTTTTCCACAACACATAATATTTTATTTTTTTAATTGCAGCAATTTACGAAGCTGTACCAGAATTCGCATCACTTTTATCAATAAATCCCCATGCTCTGAGTCGAGCCGGATTATACCCGATAGAGAGGTTTAATTTCAATCCGAACTATCATCGCCTAGTTTTGCAACTAATAACTGCTTTGCGTGATCTACCAAGGTGAGTATTTATTAATAAGAATCGGCAAAGAAAAGAGACTACCGATGGCGTCGTATATTTCGTCCATTTACATCGTTATTTCAGATAACTGTCTGTGTATTGCTATGCACGGTGTAATAAAAACGTGATTTATGTAAGGGCCTATACATATACACCGTGTTTTTTTTAATTCCGTTAAATTTAACAGGCTGCTTGCTACGTTAATTGGAGCTACCTGATACCTAACTTATAGTCGAAATCGAAAAAATTTTTTTTTTCGTTTTCATACATAATAAATGAAATGGTAAGTGTCAGAGAACCTTAAGAATAACACAAAAGTTAATTTCAGGTGACTGACGGCACATGTCAAAATAAGTAGCATTAGGATGTAAAAAACGTTGCAATACACTTGTTCAGTCATTAAACTTATTTTTTTAATAACTCAATAACAGTAAGAGTTAAGTTGATTATTTTCTGACCTAAATAAGCTTCTCTTTAATTTACGAAAATCAATAAAAACACGGTGTATAGAGCTCTCTTAATAGATTAAGAAAGTTTTGAAAAAATATATTGTAAAAAAATATATAACCAAAAACATGAAACCACTGCTCCAAATCCAGTCTGCACGTGTTATCCTATTCTGAAATTATTTTATATATTATTATTTTCACTTTACATATGTTTTTTGTATCATTTTAGATTGAATTTTTACATCGCTGCAGACGAATGGAGACTAAAATATCTAAGAGAAACGATAACTTCCTCTGATAAAGAACAGAGTTGGTCAGATTTTAGAAAACATTTTTCTTGGCTAGAAACATCTAATGTTGACATACTTGGAAATTCTTATGTGCTTAACAACAAGCCCTTCATTGGGTAAGTTTATAGATAAGTAATATTGATCCGCTTTGTATTTATTACCTTAAATAATGTTATTTAGAAATTTTAAAAATTCACTCCAATTTCTATAGAAAAAAAGGATTGCCAGTGTAGATAAATAAAATAATATCACCATAGACAACCATTTATTTTCAGTTATTTCATATACTCGTATATGGTGTCAATATGTTATATCCACCTGATAATTACATTTACTACTGTGTTTTTTGTTTCAGAAAATTTATGGGCCTTATACTTAAATATCAGATTTATCAATCATTTGCCGAAGAACTGATTTCAGATGAATTTGACCTTATCAAACATATTTCTGAAAACAACGATCGTCTAGTGTAAGTATCCATTTTGTTACCGTAGGTACTATGTATAATACATATTTGTCACGCAATGATCTGTAATGAATATTATTTTCTAGGCTAACAATGTCTCAAGGCTTAGGTATCAAATGGCCTGAAATGGTGAGTGACCTATTAGCTAAACGAGAAAATGGGCTTGAATATACAGGCCTTACTGACTACTACAGGCTATTAGATGAATATTTAGATAATCAATTAGACCCTGAGGCAGGCATAAATGAATCAGACGATTACGTCGAACCCTCTGAACCAGATATAATTGATAACGATATCCCTACTAAGCTACCCGAACCTAATCCTGAGACCCACGAAGATATCCAAGCAAATGTAATTGACACAGGTGAAGATATCAACGTGAAGTTCGGCACTGAAACGTCAACAGTGGGTGTTTTAGAGATAAAAAACCCTGTAGTACCCGGAGAGGAAAAGAAAGACCCAGATGTAAAAGAAGCTTCGTACAATGTCTACTGGTGGATTGGTATATCTGTTGCAATAGCTATTATAGTACTACTAGTAGCAATAATTGCAAGAAAAAGGCAGAACCACCGAAAACAGCTAGATAGACAAAGAAGAGAAAATACACATGCCTGATTTGAGGAGTATCGGTTCTAGATGTGGAACCGATTTCTGGCAACTGACTAATGTGATATGTGCCAATACGAATCATATATTATAAGGTGTGTGTGAATCGAAGACTTTTACTGTGAAATAAATAACTATTTATTTGCGTTAGTAGTAATTAAGTATAAATTAAGATTGCTTTATATTCACATCGATTTTTTTAACCAACGATGACATAACGAATATTGATTCGAGGTGCTGTTTATCAAAGTAAAATTTTTAAAATGATGTTTAGTTGCTGGCGGTGACTTTAACTGAAAATTTACTATAATTCATGCTATGTAGTCTATAATTATGTGTTATTTAATAGCAGTGCCGTGGATTCCACAAAATTTCGATTTAACCCCTTTGTTGCCAGTAAATGCATCTAACACTATAATTGAATATACTAAAGGGTGTCCCAAAAAGCACACAAGATTTGAAATTGCTGTCATTTTTACATTTTAGAACTGGCAACCCTGAAACAAAAATTATTCGACAGCTGAATGTTTAGGGTTTGTAAAACTATCAGGTGCATGGAGATTTAACGAAGGATCACTTAAGAAATTCGCCCACGCAAACGATATTATCTATTGGCATTTTGCTATTTTCATAGTCCATACAGCAAAAAAATAAAAATTTGGAGATTGGTGGTCGAGCACGTCTGGACGCAAAAATTGGTATCTGTTTTGTGTTCCGACTGTATTAGTAATCTTGCAGGACCGTGTGGATACCCTATAAAATTATTTTGCTTCTAAAACCGGTAACTAATTTTCGACGTTCAATAATCCATACAACGAACTCTCTTTCTCCTAACTGGTCCTTTGCTAAATCTTCATCTAACCTGTTATTTTTATCCTAAGCATTCAGCTATCGAATACTTTTTATTTTAGGGTTACCAGCACTAAAATGCAAAAATGACAGCCATATCAAATCTTGCGTCCTTTTTGGGACACCCGTTATAAGCCTAGTCTCTCTCGCCTACAGATATGCAAATTTTACGTATCACGCCGTATTAATAAGAAATGTTTTTTAAACAATCGTCATATTTTACCTCTGTTTATCACAACAACGGAAAAATGACATTGTAATAAATTCTGCTGCAATTTCTTGGCTAATATTATTTTTCTCACAAAATAAAGAAATATCAAATCTTCTGAAAACGGAGATGTGAAATATAACTGCGATTAATTAATTCTCTTTTTCACGTGTATTAATGCAAGATATTGCAGCGGTGACTAAAGCTGAGTTTACACAAAAATAAAACTAATGATTGAAGACGTGAACATGAACAAATTCTGAATCAAATACAGATAGGTTTATAATTGATTATCAAGTAAATGTTAAAATTACACTACACCATTTCTTCTCCTTTATTTTTGTGAATTATTCTATGTACCTCTGTTTATAATTAAAAAATGTAGGTACATATAATGTATTGTCAAAAATTTTAAAATTATTTACGAATGTGGCCAATGTATACAAACATAATTCGGTTAGTATCTTTGTCTCTTATTAGAATATTTAGTTTGAGCAAATCTCAAGTGGCTAGACAAGAATTTCATAGTATCAAACTTGTATTAAAAATTGAGCTTATAGTTAACTACTATTTACCTTAAATGTATTGGTTCAGCATTTTATTTAGAAATCAAACCATGTTTTTATTTCTATATATTAATGTTTTAAATAAATTATCTGTAGTTAGTAAAATAAAGATAATATTTTTGTACATATCACATTTTGCTAAACAGTATAAATAAATGTTACCAAGAGTGTCTGTAATAATTGTACATACTCGTAATAGATAAGTGTAATTTCGCTGTGCCTTAAGCGTCTCAATTTCTAATGAGTACTCTATGTAGACTTAAATATTTGGTAATTATAATGCAATAAGATTTGAAAATTTGGAAAAACTCCCCTTCGGGTTGGTATTTTGAGATCTTTCTGTAACTAATATAATATACGTGTCAGACCAATTGTATTTAAAATACTTGTTTTCTAAATTAAAGAAAATGTAAGTATGTATTAATGTGTTAGAAAGCTACTACAGTTTTTTAAGCTTTCCTTCAATTATTTTGCAAATTAATATTTACTTGTTAAATATTTTTTTAAGTTTATTAGCAATTAAAATAATAATTTTGATAAGTTTTTTCCGTCTGTGCTGTAGATGTTAATTATTACGATAATGTAATATCTTCATGCTACGATACTGAAGCCGATCAACGTTAGTTGAAAATGTTTATGTAATTGAAGCAAACTTCGCTTGTTTTTTCTTGGTTTGTTCTTTGAATTATAATATTGTTAATTGTCATAAAGGAATAATAAATGTTTGAACGAGACAACAAAACTTTTATTTTACCTGCCTAATTTATTTCAAGGAAAGTAGATGCCTTAAATTACGATGTTATGCTACCTACTGAAAATAACCCCAGGGGATATTTTAAGATTTACGATTCTGCTATAGAGTCACCTGACTATGTATAAAGAATTGAGGCTGAAAAACAAAATTAGGGTAAACTTGCCACAACTAGCTGTTGGGGGGTCCAATGGTCGAAAATTGGAACAGAGCCAAGTAGGTTTGGCGATACGACACGAGTACGAGAAGAAAATGTACAAGTACATCGAAGATTTTCTTGTTTTTGTGCTCATCTTTTGAAAGCTTTTCTAGTCAAAGGAAGATTCGCAAGTGGTAAGTAAAAAATAATTTTAATCACTTAAGTACAAAACGTTATGATAAATCATATAATAATATCGCTAAAACAGGAAACAAGCTAGTATTATTATTTTATTAGCCGTTGCAAATATTCCTACTTATAAAACCTACATTAAAAAAAAACGAAATTTGTTAGGTATTCATGATTGAAATAAACTACAAAACATTTCCTGAAACCTCTGAACCTCTTACTCATACCTAGGCTTTTGTAGTGTGTGTTATTAACAACAATACTTATGGTAGGTCATAAGTCATAACATAAGACTTTACAATTAGTTTTACTATTTTTCAGATACCATCTACCACTGAAAACCCGAGTCTTGAGACATCCCGACTACTTAAAATCGATATTATATAAAAATATAATATTTGTGTGATAGTCTTCCTAACGATTATAGGTATTTGATTTGCATAAGTTAAACTCACTAGATAAAATAAAATAATTGCTAACGTCGCAAAACATTTTGACTGATCAATTGTATACCTACGTTACTGCAACGGCATAAGGTTTACCAAATAGACCTGTAAGATATGATAATAGCATGTCAATCATGCTAGTTGGTAGTCTAATTTTAGGATTAACTATTTGTACGCATCGTGAAATGATGCCTAATAATTATTATGCAATTTTGTACTTATACTGTGTGATATAAGTTATTATGACGGGTATGCCTTTAATGTGTATGCTTTTAAATATTATGCGTAAAAAAAGATGCATAAATATGATTCGCCTTGTAATATTTCGGCTAGAAGATATTATGCGTAACTATATTATTACATTCGTTAGTATGCATGCCAATAGTGAACCTTTTTCCCCACATCCCAGATTCCCAGATCGTAAAGTTCCGCAAATGCTTGATTGTCACAACAACTGCTACTTTACAGCGTGTTGAGTTATCACGGAAAGAAGTGTGGTACCGGCTAACTATCAGCGTGCCTGTGATAAAAGGGAAGAAAGAATACCTTAACATACATTTTAAAACTAAATTTAACTATCCAGGAAGCCTATATATATAGCAAATTAAACCAATGGTAAATGGCAAAGAGCCAAACTCTTGTGCCATATCGTCAGTTGTAATATTAATTAATGTAACCACCAAATGACGACTTTTCAGGAGGGCCAAAAAACGAAATGGACATTTATAAAGTATGTTGTATATTTTTAGTTAATTATCCTTTTGAAATGATTTTTATCTTGTTTGTTTTATTTTTGAGAGGTCTTTTTGATAGACAGTTACTAACTGCGACCACACTTATAGTTCAGGAAATGGCTGGTGCTTACGTTAAATATTTTCAAAAAAAATTGGAGATACGTTAACAACTCAATGAAAATCATCAAAAGTGGATTTTGGAATTTAGTGTAACTCACAAATTGAAACCGAATTGCTTATGAGCCATACAATGCAGACGGCGCTTACAGCAGTGACGTTTATAAAAATATGGTGATTACATTAAGAAAGACATGTTTTGTACTTACAAATTCGTACTTACGTTAAAATATTGTCTATGATTTTTGGAAACCTTCACATACTTTTATAAAAAACGTAGAAACCTAATAAGATGGCAAAGTTTTTGTTAACGTATTCGACATTTTTTTCTAGATATCAATATTTTATATACACCGTTCGATAGAGCAGGAAATTTGCAGTCGAACGGTATACTTAACTCAATTTCGTCATTTTGGTGGTTACATTAATTCATATTACAATCGACGATATACCATTGGTTTCATTAGCATATAAATGATAACTTTAATGAAAATTTAGAATTATTGAACTCACCAGTACCTGAATAGGATATGTGTTACTTGTGTTAAATATAAGAGTTCAAAGATTTTCATGATTTTTCGATAACTGAACTTATCTTATTCTTGGCGATGATGTAAAGAATTAATACATTCAGGTATATAAATATCAATAACCCAATATCTCATTTACAGGATACAGTACGTAGCGATTGTAAGTATTTTGACATCAACAAAAGTTTGGATATTGCACAAGGTAGATAAGTTTTTCCAAATTAGTTTATGCCGTGGTTATTAATGGCTTATAACTTCTTTGAAATACACAAAAAGGTTAGCTCCTTGAACTATATTAAGGACCTGGCCATAAAAACGTATATCTTGTTGGTTCAAAAGTATTTTGACACCGTTCCTTTATTCAATTTTATTGAGAATAGTCTTACGGGATGATAATATTTTCTGAATAAATTAAGGCCTAGACTATATATAACATGCCGAAATGTAAAGAATATTAAAACGATTTAAAACAAGCCGTTGCAACTGCAGTCAAAAAAGGCAAGTCGCAGACTGAATTTTCGCGAACTTTTCAAATATCACGGCAACTTTTTAGTGTCTGGAATAAGCAATTCAAGGATCGAAAAGGCGTCAACAATAAGCCTAGAAGCGGTCGTCCTCGAAAAAACACGTCGAAAAATGATCATTTAATAAAATAACTGTCCGTAGAAGATCCGCGGAAAACTGCAGTGACAATCAAGGACGAGCTGAAAGACAATTACAACGTAAATATTCATGTATCTACTGTCAAACGACGCCTAACGGAGCAAGGGCTTCATGGTCGACGCTCATATAAAAAGCCACTTATATCGGCAAAAAACAAGAAGGAGCGATTAGCGTTCGCACTAAGACACAAATCGTGGACAAGTACTGAGTGGTCCAAAATTCTATGGAGCGACGAGAGTACTATTTTATTTTTGCAATAAAGATTAAATAAATAAGTTCAATTTAATGTCGTCGGATGGAATAAAATACGTACGTCGACCACATAATAAAAGACATTATGTGCGATACCAAGTACCCACAGTCAAGCATGGTGGCGGTAACGTAATGGTTTGGGGATGTTTTTTCTCGTCACGGACTCGGACCTCTCGTTCGAATAGATGGCATTATGGATCGATTTGTGTATGAAAATATACTTAATACACACATGATACCCTCTGCCAAAGAAAATATGCCACCTCGATGAGTTTTTCAACACGATAACGACCCTAAGCATAAATCAAACCATATCAAGGCATTTTTAAAACGTAAATAGTCAAGGTTTTTGAGAGGCCAAGTCAAAGTGCTGATCTTAATCCAATCGAGCACCTATGGGAAGAGCTGGATCGCAGAGTGAGACAGAGAAATTATTCCAACGAGGAAGATTTTTTTCAAGCACTGAAGTCAGAGTGGGCAAGAATACCATAATTATGAACGTATACAGAAGTTAGTGGACTCCATGCCGATGTGCTGCTGTTGAAAAGTCCAAAGGATACGCAACCAAATATTAAGCAAATGTTCAAATGTTGACCTTTTACAAATCCGGTAAAATAATTTTATTCAAATGTCAAAATACTTTTGATCGTCCTAAAGTGTATTTTTTATGATTTTCTTTTCAGTTTGTAGTTTGTTTTTAGATATCTCAGTGGGAACGTAAAAAGGATAGGGTTAGAAAATGTAATTACCAAATTATTATTAAATATTAACTCAATTCACAAAAATACTACATTTTCTTTATTTGTCAAAATACTTTAGAACGCTACTGTAACAATCCTCAATTCTTCCATTCTTCAATTCAATGAGTTTGAACATAATGTTGTTAGCTAGCTTGTTTTCCAGATCCATCGCCAATCGATTTCTTTTTATGGAGGTTAATGATGAAAAGCAGTATCTATTCTCAATTCACAGAATTCGTATAACGATTGAAAGAAAAAGTCTGAGAGTTGGCAAATTCTCCAGGGAGCAAATATGGAGAATGGGTGACAATTCCTCCTATATCGTTGTTACGCTTGCTTTGTGAGTTCAAGGACGTACGTAGAAAATCGTTGTCTCAGTAGCCGTACCATGAGTTTTGAAGTATCGGTTACGTTAGGTTCTACTCGATACGTATCATTCTACCTGCGCTCATATCTACTTATTCATTTAATAGAGAGAGCGCAAAAGCTTGCTTTCCGTATCGAGTAAAACCTAACGTAACTGATATGATATGAGTATTTTGCGACAACTATTATTGTGAAGGAAAAAACACGCATTTGTAAACGCGATGTTACGATTGCCACAGTATACGATAACTTATGTATGTATAGTATAATTAATTAATTTAATTACCATAACGAAAGATTAATGGCTGCACCCAAAAGTAAGCTTATTGTAAGCGTTTGGCGTTATTGGTTTAGGACT
>JALPQI010025128.1:0-18418 GCA_025490895.1 Thaumatotibia leucotreta
AGGCCGACAATTACATACGAATCCACGAAATTCTATTTCCGTCCGAGGCACATATAGGACTTTTCTCCAAACATGCAAGGAAATAAAACAAAATATTTTTCTTGCAAATTGAATAACAATTGAAAAGAAAAAATCTCTTATGATTCCCGCCTAAACTTTTTTTTAATGCATGGTCGTTCATAAAAAATAGTAACGATATCTATGGTTTCATTAAACCGTACCTACACGACCTGACACACCGAGGCGTTTGTAACTCATGATAGAACGAGACGGCCATAGATTTGATCGCCGTCTCTCGCTCTATCCAGACCAGGCGTTTGGTCGTGGCTTTAGAATTTGGCTGTATGCATTTTTTTCAAAGTCCAAAAGTAGTTTTTAAGAAGTAAAAAACAATACATTAATGGATTTTAGTACAATTTCGCGGCCGCAAAAACTGTACAATAATTTTTTTTTTAATTTGAGCTGGTACATAAGAAGGTACTTCGCGTTTCGTTTTTGCTACATTAATGCGAACATTTCCGAGCATATTGGAGAAAAAGTAAATTATTTTTTTATTATTTGAAATAGGCTTACTCATGGCCACAGACTAGCCAAGGGCAGAGACGTGGCCTACGATGGAGTGAGTTAGCCCAGAAGGTGCCTATTCACCCTTGACTTGAAGGTTGCCGGGTTATATGATCTCGGATATATAGACGCCGGCACTGACTCAAAAGTGCCGACGTGCTAGATATTTAAAGAAGGATAGGGCAATAGATATCTCAAGTAGCAAAGGAATAAAAGTTGTTAAGAATTATCATATAAATTCGTCTAGGATACGTAGCGCCGCGCCCGCCGCCTCGCGATGTCGAAGGGTACCACTCCGAGTGTCGTGTGCTAACAATTCTAGTCAGTAAGCCACTTAGATTAGTTCGCCGTATTTCGCATTCCGATAATGTGCTGGTGAGATTTTGATATAAATAATTTAATATAATACAAAAGTAATCAAGAGAAGCCAAGTAATATCGAGATAATTACCTATCTGTTTTTAGTGTTTAATAAAAAATATCTGCGGTAGACATTATTCGTAAACGTATCCTAACTTAGCAAGCCGATAAGTAGTGTTTGTCCCTTTCGGCCTTATCAATATATCTATAAGAGCGAAAGTGACAAACAGTACTTAGCAGCGCGTTTAAGTTATGAGACGTGTAAGAATAAGGGGGATAGTTTTTAAATTTACTTTCCCTTCAGTTTCGGACTTTTACACGATATGTGGTGTTTAGGTCGATCATTCAATTGAATCGACCAATCAACCTAATTTCCACAGTATCAATATTAGCTATATTGATTTCCATTTTCTATACGTGAGAGACCATGCACATTGCAGTCAACCTTGTTAAAATAATTTTAGCTGAGCGAAATTATCTTATTTATTAGAGGACGAACCTAATGTTTGTCAAGATGTAGGTATAGTAGCTATATTTTGTTATGATGAGTTTGATATGATTATTGATTACGTACAATTAAATGCTGCCTTTCGCAAACGTTCATCAAATCGACACTAGCTAATGAATCAATGGTCCTTACTTGTCACTTTGAATTGTGTTTGGTCGACGACAAAACATAGATTAACTCCCAGTCTTGTAAACTTATAACCAGGTTTACGCCGATATGAGGCATAATAAAAAGTGGTGCAAATGTTTGGATTGGATACATGGATTCATCATAATCAATATAAACACTTCTGCTTTACGCTTTTATCAGCCTATGTCGTAGAAAACTGAAATCGATTAAGATGGCCATATTTGACAATGATATTCGCTGTATTCATGATTGGAATTGAAAAGTTCCCGTTTCTCTATTAAATTTTTGTCCCGCCTCTATTGACTAACGGATTATGTTTTTTTTTTGTGACATAGAGACGCCAAAGATGTTGCTGTTCGCATTTAATGCAAATTGAATATAGCTTTAAACTTTCGAGAAAACATTCAAGAAAATTCATGTGTCACGTCAGTGAGTTCAATTTGACGCCACACATCGCTTCTAATCAAGCGAAATTGAACTTTACTATATAATTCCATTCTACATTTGGATTATTCCATGTGCCGTACAAACGAGTGTAGGTATATTCCGATGATTTGATTTTTCTTCCAAGTTATTAGTTATTTTATGTTGTAAAAGTTGCGGGTGTCCAATGGATGCGGACAGCTCACGATCGATCTTTGTAGAATTCTCTGGGGGAGGCCTATGTCCAGCAGTGAACGTCAATTGGCTGATGATGATGATGATATATTGTGTGACTCCTTTGGTCACGAAAGAGAACTTCGATAAACCATTTCCATTTTCGTGTCTATCCGTCAATACCTGTCAAATAGGCGTCGCGTGGTGACATGACATCAATTATCAACCCTAAGATTTCAGAACCCAGTTTTTTTCTAACTTAAAAGTTAATGTTTCCAGGCAAATCGTCCCTCCTCTCCGCGCTCGGTCGACGCGAGGTCCCCATTCCGGAGCACATCGACATATTCCACCTCACCCGCGAGATGCCCGCCTCCGACAAGAGCGCCCTACAGTGCGTGATGGAGGTTGATGAGGAGAGAATCAAGTTGGAGCGGCTGGCGGAGGAGCTGGCGCACTGCGAGGACGATGGTACGTATTACCTAGGCTATAGGGTTCAGGGTGGTGTGAACCTGTCAAGTGTGTAAAGGGGAAAAAGCTTCAAGTTGCAATACTGTGAGGACGAGGGTACGGCTTATTACCTAGGCTATAGGGTTCAGGGTGGCTTCAGTCTGTATACAGCGTGACGGAGAGATGAGAGGGTCAAGTTGTAGTACTGTGAGGACGATGGTACGTATTACCTAGGATATAAGGTTCAGGGTGGTGTGAACCTGTCAAGAGTGTAAAGGAGAAAAAGCTTCATGTTGCAGTACTGTGAGGACGATGGTACGTCTTATTACCGGGGCTGTAAGGTTCAGGGTGGCTTCAGTCTGTATACAGCGTGACGGAGAGATGAGACGATCAAGTTGTAGTACTGCGAGGACGATGGTACGTATTACCTAGGTTATAGGGTTCAGTAGTGTTATTCACTAAGGAAACCGCCTTACTGACAGCGCTGTGTCAGCGCTGCGGCAGCGTCGAGCCTAAAAATGGTATATATGAGGCGTGAGCTGGAACAACACTGCGTCGAGAGTTTGACGCTTAATGTACGAACTTCGTATTCTCTAACGAAAAACAGCGACGAACTCGCCCACAACCTCGCTCACAGCCTCGATTCCTAATGTCAAATATAACAGCTAGGATTTTAGACAAGGCTGTCTCGATGTCGAGCTTGTTGACGAACGCAGCGTTGAATGTGTGAATAAGAGAATAGCATAGCAACTGGTTTGAACCTGTCAAGAGTGTAAAGGAGAAAAAGCTTCAAGTTGCAGTACTGTGAGGACGAGGGTACGGCTTATTACCTAGGGTTCAGGATGGCTTCAGTCTGTATACATCGTGACGGAGAGATGAGAGGGTCAAGTTATAGTACTGGGAGGACGATGGTACGTATTACCTAGGCTATAGGGTTCAGGGTGGTGTGAACCTGTTAAGAGTGTAAAGGAGAAAAAGCTTCAAGTTGCAGTACTGCGAGGACGATGGTACGTATTACCTAGGCTATAGGGTTCAGGGTGGCTTCAGTCTGTATACAGCGTGACGGAAAGATGATAGGGTCAAGTTGCAGTACTGCGAGGACGATGGTACGCATTACCTAGGCTATAGGGTTCAGGGTGGTGTGAAACTGTCAAGAGTGTAAAGGAGAAAGAGCTTGAACTTGCAATTCTGTGAGGACGATGGTACGGCTTATTACCTAGGCTATAGGGTTCAGGGTGGATGGAATCTGTATAGAACGTGACGGAGAGATGAGAGGGTCAAGTTGTAGTACTGCGAGGATGATGGTACGTATTACCAAGGATATAGGGTTCAGGGTGGCTTGAATTAGTCGAGAGTAAGTGATGGAGGTCGACGAGAAGTTATAGGGTTCAGCAGTGTTATTCACTAAGGAAACCGCCTTGCTGTCAGCGCTGTGTCAGCGCTGCGGCAGTGTCGAGCCTAAAAATGGTATATATGCGGCGTGAGCTGGAACTACACTGCGTCAAGAGTCTGACGTTTAATGTACCAACTTCGTATTCTCTAACGAAAAACAGCGACGAACTCGCCCATAACCTCGTTCACAGCCTCGATTCCTAATGTCAAATATAACAGCTAGGATTTTAGACAAGGCTGTCTCGACGTCGAGCTGGTTGACGAACGCAGCGTCGAATGTGTGAATAAGAGAATAGCATAGCAACTGGTTTGAACCTGTCAAGAGTGTAAAGGAGAAATTGCTTCATGTTGCAATACTGTGAGGACAATGGTACGGCTTATTACCTAGGGTTCAGAGTGGCTTCAGTCTGTATACAGCGTGACGGAGAGATGAGAGGGTCAAGTTATAGAACTGCGAGGACGATGGTACGTATTACCAAGGATATAGGGTTCAGGGTGGCGGGAACCTGTCAAGAGTATAAAGGAGAAAAAGCTTCAAGTTGCAGTACTGTGAGGACGGTCATAAGACCGTACGATCGTCCTAGTATCTGACAGGCAGAGGGGTCTTTATAGTTCTGCTGATTCCGAAATGCTGTATGAACTTCTCAGCTGCAGCTAATATGCTACGCTATATGAATTAATATACAAACGATACTCCAGGCCCCAATTTCACCACATTGACGAGTCCTACAATTGTAAATTTACTGTTTCTCTAATCTGGGGCGTCTATAGGCTACAGTTACCGTTTACCATCGGAAGGGCCGTGCGTTTGTTTGCCACCAACATAAAATGTAGTGCAGGAACTTTAATAAATCAACAGTAATTAACTACTTTTTCGCGAAGCAAACTTACAATTGTCACAAAAAACATGACAATTGTAGCGAAATTCCGACATATGCCGAACCTCATGTCAAGATTGAATGAGAATTGTACTAAACCTTGCGACAATTGTCAAGGGTTTCGGAAAATAAAAAGTAGTTCATTAACAATTTAATAACGTTATCAGTAATAATTTTATGTTGGTGGCAAACAAGCACATGGACCGTCCGATAGTAAGCGGTAGCCGTAGCCTACGGAGGCCTGTGTCGTCAGTAACAGTGCTATTTTACAATTGTCACACTTGTAATTATGGTGAAATAGGCCACTGGAGTACGTGTGGCTGCTCCCGCGTTTCCGCTACTGCAGCTGAGGCCGGGGCCCTATCCCACAAACGTTACAATTGTAAATTACAATTTACATATTACATATATGTAGATAATACAAGCGAGCGTATCACAAAAATTACATATTACAAATTTGTATCGGAAAATTTCTACAAATATGTAATTGTAGTGATAAATCTACAATTCGGTGTATCACAAAACTTTACATATTACAAGTGGTTTTCCGGGAAAATTTACATATTTGTAGTCTACAATTGTACGTAAAAGTTTTGTGTTACGATGAATTGTAATAAAATGCGTACAAATTTGTAGAATTGTAGCTACAAATCTACAATTCTATCACCGCGTGTAAAAAGTACAATCTCACTACAAGAGTTCCATTCTACCTTTATGGAGACCGTTCCCTGACGCTATAATTTTAGGAGACAGCGAGTATAAAAATGGTTGCTGACACCAAACATACCCGTACAGATACCAAGAAATGCAGCATTACGAACTTTTAAATCGATGAGACGGATGGTTGAAAAATCGCTGGGGATTTTAAAGGAAAAGTTTCCATGTTTGAATCATCTAAGACTTCAACCCAAAAATGCAAGCATGGTTATTTTAAGTTGTGTAATATTGCATAATATAGAAAAACGTTTAGGTCACAATACTATTCAGATGATCACAAACTCGGAACAAGATGACGATGAAAACATCGAACAAAATCATACGGATGACAATCATGGAGACGTGAACGCCATTGAAGTATTACGTGCTGTAATTGATCACTTCAACTAACACGACTAGAAAGCTGTGTCGTGTTGTGTATTGTGTATACGAGGACATCTTGTGAACATTCATACATTCGCCTAAGAGAGCTTAAGACGAGATAAATAAGGGCGACTCGTGACGAGAACAGTAGGTATTCGTTTCTCCAAACTTGTTCAATATAATTTTCACTTTCTAACTGATTTGTAATCTCTTTCCATTTCTGTATTTTTACATCATGGGTTAAAATATTGCTACATCTTCCAAATAAAATATCTTTATTCTCTAAAATGAGATTCAAAACATTATTTTATCTTGAAAACGCATTTTAGAAATTGCACAATAGGAGCCCAGAAAATATCAATCACGTATTAACACAGAAACTTGAAAGGTATTTTTACCGCTTTTTAAAAGGTATCAAACTACCTGCAACATAAAAGAAGTTCCTTGTCGAAGAAATTACTGCAAATACAATTCTACATAATTATACAAACATGTAATCTACATATTTGTTAAATTTACAAATTGTAATAAATACAATTTTACATATTACACAAATATGTAAATTGTAAACTACATTGACACACCACCCATTCTTTGTGTTACGGTGATTTGTAATGCATATATTAGTAGAATACAGACTTGTCGCTTCTACATATTTGTAATATTTGTGGTACGTTTTTATGTAAACAATTCTACAAATTTGTCACATTTTACATATGTAAAGTTTAGTGGGATAGGGCCCGGGTCGCATTCCACGTCGTTGCACCGTCATTTGGGGACGGCGGTGATAGATGATAGCTGAGCAAGTATCGCTGTGTCTTTTTTATTTACACGGGAGTGCGTATTTTGTTAGTGTTTATAGCCGATAGTTCATAGGAGACCAGGGTTAAGTCCCGTTTGTGGTAAAAATAAAAGAATAACTAATGAAATAAACTTGCTACAGAGTCTCAAGACCAGCTGATGGACGTATACGAGCGACTGGACGACCTGAGCGCCGACACGGCGGAGGCCCGCGCCGCCAACATCCTGAACGGTCTCGGATTCACCAAGGAGATGCAACAGAAGGCCACCAAAGACTTCTCCGGAGGTAACTACCACCACCAATAAGCTATCAAAGTTTGTCTACACAAATATCGTTAGTGCTCTAAAATGTATTCAGCAATAGACCAGTATTACCAACATCAGAATTTATCACATAAATAAAGTTAACATTATGTTAGATTTTTTCTGAGGTGTTATGACTTGTGAGTTTTAAATTTGGAACAGCTGTCAAATTTGTGTCTATTCTGGGTCGCGTTTTTATGAAGTTACAATTTACAATTTTGCTTTTTGCCTCTCTTTCTAGCCAATATGTGCGTGCGTTAGAGAGGCAAACAGCGAAATTGTAACATGTAACTATAAATCGCGACCCTAGTATCTATAGATAATCAGTCAGTCATCGACACAAACCTTTAATTCAGTATTTTTTTAGTTACAATCGGACGATTTTTTCATATCGAGTGACAAGAATAGTGCACTCGCTTGTCTATGATTTAAAAAAATACAGAGATTCAAATCTCCGCCATTCCGAGCTGTCTTTTGTTTGTTGGCTACGACTACGAGTGAAAAATAGTGAATACTTGTGAAATTATGATATGTGTGTTGATAAAGTAGTGTATGCAATAATACCTAATTAGGCATTACGTACACCTGTAACTAACGTGAGAATCAAACATGTTAAAATATTATCGAACCAGGTTACTCACGTATTTAAGTCGATGATTGCTCGACATGTTTCGACCCATTAAGAGGGTCCTCGTCCGGAGCACCCTCGGCCAAAGCCCGACGCGTACTGCGGGTCTGCGCCCTGCTAGAACGGGTACTGGCCGCGGCGGTGGAGACATGTCGAGCAATCATCGACTTATATACGTGAGTAACCCGGTTCGATAATATTTTAATACGTACAGCTGCATAAACTACTCTTTCGAGTTCCTTTTATAGTACGTAGCTATACTAAGTTACCATTGTCGGCCAGGTTGGCGCATGCGTATAGCGTTGGCGCGCGCGCTGTACGTGAAACCACACTTGCTGCTATTGGACGAGCCGACCAACCACTTGGACCTCGACGCCTGCGTCTGGCTGGAGGAGGAGCTTAAACAGTGAGTAATCCGTATGGGACACACTTTGCCTTTGGGTCAATCACTTTTTTTATGTCACTCGTTGCCAAGGTTACATTTTCCTGGGTCACCCTTAAAATTACAGCTTAGCAGCATTCAAATGAGGGTTTTCGATAATTTTTCTGCCACCTGGCGGCGCTTCGTACGCACCTGGTCTCGACAGCTGTCAGATTCATACTATTCATAGGCACCTGGGCCTAAAATATTGAAATTCTATTTTATTTGGAAGAGAATTGATATTGTAATGGATTACGACTAATACACGGTCGTCGAACTGAAGACGGAGCTATAAAAGAAGATATTTTAGAAAACAATATGCCTAAAGTAATGGTTTTCAGAATAAATAAACCTATAAATATATAGAAAATTAGATGCGCGTATTTAATTTGACAATTCGTCAAAACCCCCGCTCAGTGCTGCCATCTCACCTCCCCATAGCGGCAGAAAAAGTATCAAAAACCCTCATTGACAAAACTTTGAATTTTTTGACAGTTATGTGGCCTTTCCAAGGTGGGTCATCCACTCATCATGATAGTAGGGTGTGCATGATACTTTCGTCTAAAAAACTATCCCACTGTTGTCCCCTGGGTGATGTGACAGAATAACAACAAAAAAAGTGATTGACCCCTTTTCATCTTTATTAGGGTGATTCAACTTTTTTCTGTCTGTTATTGCCATGGTCTCCTGAGAAAAGGACTGGTATTATGCAAAATGATGTTACTAATATTATGAAAAGGGCTACGAACAAATAAAACATGGAAGCCGCACGCCATACTAAATTGCCTTTCAAAAACGGTCCTGAATTTTCTGACAAATGTCACCCCCCTCTTCAATGCACCACGGTTATGAAACTTATGAATTAGGTACAATATCAACCTATAAAAATAAAATAGTTGTCATTGGTCCATCAAATTTTTGATGGCTATATTCTATTAATATTTGTCAAAGATGTTGCGCCGAAATATGCGCGGTGTTAAGAAAGGCGATATGTCCTGCTTATCTTGGCACAATTGAACAATCGTTTTCGGGGGCGTTTATGAGCTGGCGTTAGACGTCCATGTTATATTATAGTCGCAGGAAAAGGGTTATTATGAAGGGCTCTGAAAGTATGCCTGTGGTGTAATTGCTGCATCCCATGACATTTAGAGCCAATCGCAATTCAAAGAATGACCGAAAACATGTATGTGGTCCATGTTTGTAGGTGGCCTATTAAGGAAAGGGCTTATTAACACCAGAATAATGCATGTTTGTATAATGAGGGTTTTCTGAAATGACGTTCACCAGGGCGGCAGCGGCAGCACTGAGGCGTCAGCTCCAGAAACTTGTCTAAATTCTCAGAGCGCCTATAGTTTCGTGTTTAAATGTTTTGTATCATTTTTATAAGTTAATAAAATGAAAAAAAAAAAATACCTTCTAGTTAGTTTTTCTTTGGGGCTAGATAATTGCGTTTCTTAGTAGGGCCTTACGGCTAAGTGGCGCCAAATAGTGGCCTACGTTTTCGAGAAAACACTCATTGAAGTAACATAATTTTGCATAAAACTAGGGTTACTCAGGAGACCGTAATGGACCGTAACAGACAGAAAAAAGTTGATTCACCCATTATCAAACCGAAATCGGAAAGAGATTCGAAAGTACTGTTGACACAACATTTAGCAAGAAAATAATCGTTATATTATATGTAGTGATTAATTAATATATTGTCTGTAAGTCTGCACTTAAACTATGAATATATCCTAGATAGACATATATAATGCTGTGTCAACAGTACTTTCGGATTCCATTCTGATCAGTTACAATAGTTTTATTCCATGGATAAGTATTGCAGTCACAGAAGAAAATTATTTTCTAAATTAGTTGGCGTAAAGGATCATATCATGAAAAGGATCGCTTCTCCGTAAAAGTATTGGTGTAATATGAATCTATTAATGTACTGTTATAACATCCAGCTACAAACGCATCCTGGTGCTAATCTCGCACTCGCAAGACTTCCTGAACGGCGTGTGCACCAACATCGTGCATATGAGCAAGCGGCGTCTGAAGTACTACACGGGCAACTATGAGGCGTTCGTACGGACCCGCATGGAGTTGCTCGAGAATCAGATGAAGCAGTACAATTGGGAGCAAGACCAGATCGCACACATGAAGGTGGGTGTCTTAAAAAAAAAAAAAAAAATATCTTGGGACATCTTACACAAATCAACCTAGTCCCACGGTAAGCTCAATTAAGGCTTGTGTTGTGGTTACTAGGCGACGATATATATAATAGATAGATACATACAGATACTTAAATACATAGACAGCCATGACCAAGGAACAAATATTTGTGATAAATAAATACACAAATAATGCCCTCGCCGGGATTCGAACCCGGAACCTCCAGCTTCGTAGGCAGGGTCACTACCAACTAGGCTACGGAGGCCGACAAACACACTTGTGTGTGCTTGTCTGAAGTACTACACGGGCAACTATGAGGCGTTCGTGGGTCCGCATGGAGTTGCTCCAGAACCAGATGAAGCAACAATTGATAGCAGGACCAGATCGCGCACATGAAGGTATGGCTTGTGTGTGCTTGTCTGAAGTACTACACGAGCAACTATGAGGCGTTCGTGGGTCCGCATGGAGTTGCTCCAGAACCAGATGAAGCAACAATTGGGAGCAGGACCAGATCGCGCACATGAAGGTATGGCTTGTGTGTGCTTGTCTGAAGTACTACACGGGCAACTATGAGGCGTTCGTGGGTCCGCATGGAGTTGCTTCAGAACCAGATGAAGCAACAATTGGGAGCAGGACCAGATCGCACACATGAAGGTATGGCTTGTGTGTGCTTGTCTGAAGTACTACACGGGCAACTATGAGGCGTTCGTGGGTCCGCATGGAGTTGCTCCAGAACCAGATGAGGCAACAATTGGGAGCAAGACCAGATCGCGCACATGAAGGTATGGCTTGTGTGTGCTTGTCTGAAGTACTACACGGGCAACTATGAGGCGTTCGTGGGTCCGCATGGAGTTGCTCCAGAACCAGATGAAGCAACAATTGGGAGCAAGACCAGATCGCGCACATGAAGGTATGGCTTGTGTGTGCTTGTCTGAAGTACTACACGGGCAACTATGAGGCGTTCGTGGGTCCGCATGGAGTTGCTCCAGAACCAGATGAAGCAACAATTGGGAGCAGGACCAGATCGCGCACATGAAGGTGGGTTTTAGCGATGAAAATGGCGAAAGATTCGTGTTGTTTCTTTCGAAAGTTTCGATTCTTTCGAACAAATAAAACTGACGTTTGTCTTTGACGCAAATAAACTCCACTTAACGTTCACGTCACATAGACAGTCATCTAGATTAATGATTTTAATTTGTAATAATTTCGTTTGTAATAATCTAATTTTATAAAACCGTTTATTTAAAGTCGTCATACTAAATGTAAGGGAGCGTTTTAAGTTAGTATTTTTAATATTACTTCATCTATTTAGGAAAAGTTATTAATGTAATTTTATTCGTTGGGTAACGTACTTTTGATATCAGTTAAAAGTTTTCTGATATCTCTCATATATACTTATCGATTACACCCTGCATAAAATTTCCTCTTTTATCAGTCACCTGGCCTCTAGACCAGGCCTCTCCACCACCGATCACCTTCATTCACTCAATCAAATAATAGAAAAATGCCAAGAACACAGAATTCCACTTTACCTAGCCTTCATAGATTATTCTAAGGCTTTTGACAGCATCACTCATGATTCTATTTTCACAGCCCTATCGAACCAACAATTAGACCCGTGTTACATCAGACTTCTTAGTACCATATACACAAACAGTACAGCTGCCATCAAACTGCAAACCTCCGGCTCATCTTTTAAGATAGAAAGAGGAGTGAAGCAAGGAGACCCCCTATCGCCGAAACTCTTTACATGCACATTGGAACAAGTCTTTCAAAAACTTGTGCCAAGCTGGGGAGGGAAGGGGCTGGTTGTCGGCGATCACAGATTAACTAATCTTCGATTCGCCGATGACATAGTTATTTTCTCCTCAACTGCTTCCGAGCTACAGCAAATGCTTGAAGAACTAAGCATTGCAAGCCTCGAGATTGGACTAAAGATGAATAAATCAAAGACCAAGCTTATGACCAACAGCACACCACGTAGGATTGAGATAAACGGAGAGCACATTGCATATGTCCATGAGTACCTTTATTTGGGCCAATTAGTCTCTTTCCAGGCACGTCAGGAAAAAGAGGTCGAAAGACGAATTGAGAACGCCTGGAAAAGCTATTGGTCCATGAAACACTTAATGAAAGGATGTCTTCCAATATCACTCAAGCGGAAGATCATGGACATATGTATACTTCCAGTTCTCACCTACGGTGCACAAACTTGGTCTTTGACCAAAGCCCAGAAGTCCAAACTCGAGGTTTGCCATTAGGTGTTAAATTGGTAGATCGAGTCCGAAACACCACGCTGCGCTCCAAGACCAAGATCCTTGATGTAGCTCGGAAGGCGGCCAAGCTAAAGTGGGACTGGGCTGGACACGTCTGCCGGATGCCTAATGAGTTGTGGGGCAAAATCACCACAAAGTGGGAGCCCAAAAACTCGAATCGAGCATCTGGTAGACCAGGCGATGGCGGGATGAACTGGACTCCTTCTTGAAGGAATGGCCAAACACAGCGCTTGACCGGGACCAGTGGAGAGATTGGGGGGAGGCCTTTGCCCAGCAGTGGGACACGTCAGGCTCCAAATAATAATAATAATATAATAATAATCAGTCACCTGTATACCAACGAATATAGGGTTCCAATTCTTGGGATGTAATTGGGTTTCGTGCGATTTTTTATTACTTCGGTAGCGACCCCTAATTTTTGTTATAATAATTGAAAAAAAAAAAACAAATACGGGTTACTCATCAAATAACAAAATGAGAGGGTGCCCCATAGACGATTGCAATTGTGAGAGCAAAGAGTTCCTTTATTGGTTCGAATATCCTACAAAATTACAAAAATAAGAAGCACCTACTAATAAAAATACCCTTCAACAGAACTACATAGCCCGCTTCGGCCACGGCTCTGCCAAGCTGGCTCGCCAAGCCCAACTCTTTAGATAATAAAATTAGTGACCTACTAAATGTGCCAACTAAAGCCAAGCCGTGTGGTGACGGCAGTAAGAATACATTTGTCATCACCCCAACTCCTGCGGGTATCGTAAGAGTAAGTAAGGGATTGAAGTGTCACTGACTATAATTTGATAAAAGATTGATGATGGGAAGCAGCGACATCAAAGTGGACACATTACTGCGATCGCCAATCCGCTTGCCCAGCGTGACGATTATGGGCATTTACCTCCTAATGCGTCTATACACATAGTTAATAGGAGAGGCCAACGTCCAGCAGTGGACTATCATAGTCTGATACAGGTGTAGTGAGAAATTACTTGCCTTCGGAAACGTTCGTAAACACATGCTGTTTCAGGCAGTGTCACCGAGTCTGACTGAAGTAGCATGGCAGCTATTACTGTCAGTCTCAGTGAGATAGACTGAAACAGCATGACGTTGACGAACGTTTCCGAAGGCAAGTCATTTCTCACTACATCTGTAAATATAATTAAGTATCTCTGGATACATATTTAATAATTATCAGATGAATAGACGATATAAAAAACTATACACCAAATCAGACTTTCATACCTTTATCTTTTCTCTTCTGCCTACTTTAAACGCATGGTTATGCACCTGTCAAAAATCAGCTGATCAAAATTTTGGCAGCCATCTTGTTAAATAAGAAGTTATAAGACCGTTATAGAAGGGTCCTCGGCTCTATAACTTTCGGGGGATTTATAGTAGGTTTGAGCGGCTGAATAGCGCTATTGAACGTTTATGAATAACGTTTTTAGCCATCCGGTCAACAACGACCCATCAGCGGGCGCGTAACTTTTTATGAATAAGGCCGTTATAATGTAAAGTTTATGACCAAAAACGCCAATTTCAAGGTACTCATAAAACATTGTCCAACAGAACTACATAGCCCGTTTCGGCCACGGCTCTGCCAAGCTGGCTCGCCAAGCCCAGTCCAAGGAGAAAACCCTTGCCAAGATGGTGGCGCAGGGGCTCACGGAGAAGGTCATAGATGACAAGACCCTCAACTTCTACTTCCCTTCGTGCGGGAAGGTGCCGCCGCCAGTCATTATGGTCCAGGTCAGACATATTACTACTTTTTAGGGTTCCGTAGCCAAATTGGCAAAAACGGAACCCTTATAGATTCGTCATGTCCGTCTGTCACAGCCGATTTACTCGGAAACTATAAATGCTACAGTAACTTCCCGTCGTGCAGGAAGGTGCCGCCGCCAGTCATTATGGTCCAGGTCAGACATATTACTACTTTTTAGGGTTCCGTAGCCAAATTGGCAAAAACGGAACCCTTATAGATTCGTCATGTCCGTCTGTCACAGCCGATTTACTCGGAAACTATAAATGCTACAGTAACTTCCCGTCGTGCAGGAAGGTGCCGCCGCCAGTCATTATGGTCCAGGTCAGACATATTACTACTTTTTAGGGTTCCGTAGCCAAATTGGCAAAAACGGAACCCTTATAGATTCGTCATGTCCGTCTGTCACAGCCGATTTACTCGGAAACTATAAATGCTACAGTAACTTCCCGTCGTGCAGGAAGGTGCCGCCGCCAGTCATTATGGTCCAGGTCAGACTTATTACTACTTTTTAGGGTTCCGTAGCCAAATTGGCAAATATTCTTCAACAGAACTACATAGCCCGTTTCGGCCACGGCTCTGCCAAGCTGGCTCGCCAAGCCCAGTCCAAGGAGAAAACCCTTGCCAAGATGAAATAAATAAATAAATAATAAATAAATATCTTTGGACATCTTACACAAATCAACCTAGTCCCACGGTAAGTTCAATTAAGGCTTGTGATGTGGGTAATAGGCGACGATATATATAATAGATAGATACATATAGATACTTAAATACATAGACAGCCATGACCAAGGAACAAATATTTGTGATAAATAAATACACAAATAAAGCCCTCGCCGGGATTCGAACCCGGAACCTCCAGCTTCGTAGGCGGGGTCACTACCAACTAGGCTACGGAGGCTGACAAGATGGTGGCGCAGGGGCTCACGGAGAAGGTCATCGACGACAAGACCCTCAACTTCTACTTCCCTTCGTGCGGGAAGGTGCCGCCGCCAGTCATTATGGTCCAGGTCAGACATATTACTACTTTTTAGGGTTCCGTAGCCAAATAGGGATGATGACTGTAGTTAAAATAAATTATTTAACATTATGCACGACATAATACACGAAGAAATTATTACTAAGATGTAAATTGCAGTAATTTTTGTACAGAACTTCTATTTAATAAATTGAAAAGAACTTAAAAGAGTAGGTCATTTGGCAGTACTCAAACGTGACGTCACTTTTGAGTATTTCATATAAAATTCCATAGTGGCATCATAGTGGTGATCGTTTTGACAGTTCGAAAAAAGATGCTGATTTGACTTGCATCATCATGCCTATTGGCAAAAACGGAACCCTTATAGATTCGTCATGTCCGTCTGTCACAGCTATATAACTATAAATGCTACAGTAACTAAATTTGGTAAGGATATGTGTTGTATGAACCGCTACAGGATTATGATACTAAATTGTAAAAAAACAATTGGGGTGGGGGCCCTCCATACGTGTAACTGAGGGATAGAACATTTTTTTTAGTTGTATATAAGCGTGTGGGATATTAATAGAAAGGTCTTTGAAAATGATATATGAAGGTTTATAAATCTCATTTTTATTTAAGCATATCGTTTTAGAGATATCAGCTCTCAAAGTCTGAAAAAAGTGTCCCCCCCCTCTTTTTTTTAAACTACGCGATATAATATTCTAAAAAAAATATATGTTATGCACATTAATAAACTATCAACGATTTCTTGTTTTAATAAATTATCTCTTATAGTGTTTGAGGTAGGTTTATTTAACTGTATTTTTTTAATAATAAATTGATAATGGTACGGAACCCTTCGCGCGCAAGTCCGACTCGCACTTGGCCGGTTTTTCTACTCCCGTACTTTTATTTGTCATTTACATGATCGTGAACACACTGTTAAGCCCCTACCTTACAGATGTCAAGATAAGTCTATATTGTCTATTCCCTATAAACACATTCGGATTTACACGCAGTGCGTTTTTTGTATTTTAAGACACCTCGTGTATACAAGACTTAATGAAATACATGGCTGCCAACCTAATTTTAAATGTCATTTCTGATGAACAGTAAACCATAGAGGAGCTTTCTTTTTTAATTTTGACATCTCCCGCACGACCTTGATGATTAATAAAATTGTGTTTGACTAAGAATATTTCTCAAATCTACAATTGTATTTGAAAATAATTGTGTGGTTGTAGAAAAAGTATTGTATGCAACATTGTTTAACTGAGTCAAAAAATACTCGTAGCGTCTTTAATAACAATTTTCGTCTAATTGTTACCCACGCCACTCACCTTTTTTGACCTCTCTTAAACAAGGGTTGCATAAAATACTATTAAATTTCTACTTGTCGACTGTAATATTACAATTATGATTACATCTACAAAATTATAATCATATCCTTTTCCTCAAACTTGCAATGAAATGTTAGCATTACGTACGTCAAGTTCCAGGAAGTACCATGTCGCTGGTTCGATGATTGAACTTGATATGTAAAGGCATTTCATAACTACTTAACAGTCCTATGACTGCAAAGTACCGGAAGGAACCTGCTTTAAAAAGTAGTATACCGGAAGTAACTTGTAAAGTGACAGAACATCTTGGCATTTCACCGTAAAAAAAAAGAACTAATGTCAATGTCACCGGGTAAAAGATTATCACAAATAGTTGGAAAAAAATTTGATGTATAAGTTGTTTTTTTTTTATGCTGTAGATTCGTTTCGTTCTTTGATTTATTTGTTTGTGTTCTGTGAAAATGACTTCCGATTTTTAATTTCATTGAAAGTTTGAGAAAAGCACTGTGCAAATCTCAGCAAGAAACAAGGTTCCAGGCCGCGTATCCATATCTGCTTGGCGCGTATATCTACTTGGCCTGTAACCCTTCGTTTCCCGTCCTCTATAGCAGGGATCGGATATCGGTTTTTGCTCCATACAAAAGAACGGTTCGAATTCCGTTCTTTTTCGTTCTTCGGTTTATATTTTTTTTGTTAAAGAAGTAATTGAAAAATATGATTTTAATAATTACTTAAAATGTTGAATACTATATAAAGAGCATAAAATATTTTAAAATATTGAGCTATATCGAGGTTTTTCTAAAAAACCGGTTCCGATCCCTGCTCTATAGTAATGTACCTACTATTACATCGAGTTTGCAACTCAACTAGAATGAACTACTTTTTTTCATTGTACAACGCAGTAGGCAGCTGTAATAAATTCGACCAATCGCGTGCCACAAAAATAAAACAATAACGAGGTCACCTCAGGATTTGCACTTCGTTTCAGCGTATTTATTTCATTATTTATACTTGTTTACTTATTTTTATTGACTCGTAAAAAAAGTATTGTACACAATAATGTTATAATCAAGCTTTTCAATCTCGTGCCTTACTTAGGCAAACTTTGTGGCCGTTTGTAATTTCCATTTCACAACAAAACCCCAATAAGAAAACAATTTCTACTCGAAAAAAAGTAAGGAAAGCTTTAAATTTTTATCTTTTCTAAATTATATTTATTTTATTCTAAAGATAACCCAACAGACATGGTTATATATTGTATGAAATTAAAATTTATTGCGTATACCGTAATATTGACAAAAAAATACCCATATTTTGAAATACAATAATTTTCGTATACATGATCAGTTGATCACGCAAATTATAGAATTAGTACTGTGGGAGGTGCAGGTGTAAGAAGAAACACGGGGGTAGACTTTGAAGAATCATAATTTATTTAATATTTAAGCGGTGCGCGAGCGTGACCCGGGGGCCGGAGCCTCAAGGGTGACTTAAACAAATTTCTATTTTATTTATTATGTTGATTATAATGTCATACAGTAATGTAGAGGATTGTTATACAACCTACACACATAATAATATAGGTATAAGTTAATGTAGGTCACAAATTGCATAATAATTAATTATGCACTTAAAAGCGAACTGCACGAAAAAAGTTGATTGATCCATATCCTTCAGATACAAGGTGGTGCTGCAATACTGCAGCACCACCTTGTATAGACCATAGTCAAGTGGTAACGGTACATATTTCTTTATTAAAAACCCATAATCTGTCCCCAGAACGTGTCGTTCCGCTACAACGAGAACACACCGTGGATC
>JALPQI010025129.1:0-16345 GCA_025490895.1 Thaumatotibia leucotreta
TACTCAAAGGTTAACTGGAAGAAGTCCCTTATGGGGTCCTTACCATTTACTTCACCTTTGTTTTTCCCTTATCATATTGTAAATCTCATGTAATCTGTGATTTGTACATGTACAATAAGTAAAGAGCTCTACTACTACTATTCTTACACACACACACACACCTCTCCTCAACACCTCCACCGGCAAGAGTTCGGGTGGTGACATGTGATTTTTCATCACACTTGCTGTCTAAGCGCGCCATTACTTGCGTGCGTAGAAATTTCAGTACGTCATTTAATAATATTATGTCCTAAAACTTATTTTTTTGTCGGCAAGTGTGATGAAAAACATTGTATGCATCACGGTCGGTAAGCGGAATACTAACTCGAGTCATAAAAACCCTCCGCCTAACGGTGTCGGGCTTCTAACACTCTCATTAGTAATTCCGTACTTGCCTGGACATCAAGATACCTCCTTGTACATCAAGATGTACAATGTACTATTAACTACCGTCACGGCACAACGTGGCGCAATATTTTTTCAAATAAAAAAATACTGTTTTAAAAATAATGTTACAACTTAAAGCGTTAAAGTACATGCATTAACTTAACATAAATAGGGTGCATTCAAATGGAATTTCACTTGTTTATACCTTAATAAAGCTAGCTAAATCACTTGCTGACTGCCCTAAAGGATCGCAGCGCATTCGAATAATCTGAACAACGTATACGTACGCAAAGTTTGCTTTGTATTGCGTGCTTATTGCAGACGTTTATGAGTTGTACTCATATTTACGCGCAATATAAAGCATCTTTGCAAATGGAGCCCCACCGTATTCAGGCAATCTGTATATTCTGTGTGCACGTACATACTCGCAAATTACTCGAAATTGAGATACGCTCCTGTTTTTCTGAAACACCTTTTTCGTGTTCACAAACTATTTTCTACAACCGCTATTACTTTTATCACGACTTAATTTTGAACCTTCTTCAAGTCACTTTAAGGTTTTCATCCCTAGTTTTAAGTCATGGAATTTCTTCATGGATCTAGAATGTTCTAGTAACAGGTTCTTTTTAAATTGGCTCCCTAATGTCCCCTGCGGCTCTTCAGAACTCTGATGATAAGAATTTATTAAAGATTTCCTTTGCGGGAGGACACTACAAGGTGTTCTAAGATGGTACGTAAAACCTGTACTAGTTGCTTGTTTTATAAATGAAAGTTTTTGCAAGGATCTCCGCGTTAGGTATCTTTTACTAGAAGAGTAAAATTCACTTAACATAACTTGAAATCAAGGTATCAGCTGGTTATGCCTCATACTTGCAAACCAGAAATTCTCCTGCAGCCTTACGTCGGTATTGTTTTTTGTAAAATATGAGTGTTTTAAAAATGCTTTATTCATTGAAATGCAAGTAACTAGTTAGGAAGTAACTCCAAAGATGATCTTCATAATCTTATTTCAGATTTGCCCGGGGAGGGTATTATTTCTGTACATACTTATTTATCACAAATATTTATTTCTTGGCCGTTGCTGTCTAATACAGTGTGTAAGTCTAATACGGGCGATCAATTAAACCAGGCATGGGATTCATTAGTGTAATCATGGATTACAAGGTTTTTTTTAAGTTACTTTCAATTATGACCCCACAGATTTTTTTTAAGATTATCGGAGCAGCAATGTAGGTACGAACATTTGTTATTGTTGAATGGCAGTTATGTCATCTGCTTTTGAAATTAGCTGTCATCGAGTCTTTAACTCGCGTATGTTGCTCTACATTGCGCGCCGAATTATTTTGTATGGAAAATTTTGTTGCTCTAATTTTAAATAAAAGTTATTTGAATGTAGTTATTATGTCGTAAACTAACACCCGTTAAGAGCTTCGCCCGTATTAGACTTATACCCTGTATATAAGTATGTATATATAAGATGTGCCAGTGATAAATTCACTTTTATCTAGACCTCCTTTGTTAACCGATTCGTTGCGTGTTCCATTTTTAAAAACTTTTATCTATGGCGGCGAACAATTTTTTTATGATACGCCAAGCGTGCCTTACGCCATAGAATATGATGACACGCCTATCGTGTCATACGCCATTCGTTAAAAACATTCATGACACGCCTGGAAATCCGCACTGAAACGGTTAATAGTACAAGTGCGAAAAACATTAAATTTTTGGACAGTCAAAGACAAAATAAGGTGTATAGAAAAGTGTTCAAAATATGTCCCAGTGCACTCTAATTCTGTGTAATAAGAACGTCGTAACATATTTATGAGCGGATTCTTTCGATACTTATTTTTGCACTTGACTGGACCTGACGTAAAATGAGTCATTTCTAAATATAGCACTAGCGCCTAAAAAAACATCATCGTTACTAAAAAATACATTTATCATTGGCCCACCCTATACAATGTATATATCTATTATATACAGGGTGGTCCAAACCTTGACGTCAAAAATTTTTTTTTAGTTTCCTCACGTCATTAGCTATCAGAATATACTTCATGTATGTTAGCCGATTTTTTTGTAGTTTTCGAGTTATGAATTTTTGAAAATTTTTTTTTGAGAAATTCTGCAATGAAGACATTTGTTAATAAAAAAAAAACTATTGGGTTTGTTAACTAGTTTCTTTTTGTAAAAGTATTACTACAAATAAAGCATTTACTGACAAAAAAATTAGCGTCCTCACTTTGATACAAGTAGGATAAAAAATACCAAATTCAAAATTGTACGCTAAAAACGCATCAAAATAGCATTAATGTACGTAAATAAAAAAATAAAACATATCCCAAGGAATTTTCGTATTCTAAAGACCGCCCTAGACCTTAAGCCGTCGTAAAAGCAAAAAAAAAAGTGATACTTAATGATGAGGATTTTTCGGAGTAGTCGGTCAAATAAACTTAAAAAAGCTTAAAATTTTAAAGTAGTAAAAAATTACTTGAATAACTACACAAATTGAGTTTTCGTGGTATTTTCTGTCTTTGTTTATTGATTATGATGATTAGATGAAATTTTTTTTAAGTTTATTTGACCGACTACTCCGAAAAATCCTCATCATTAAGTATCACTTTTTTTTTCTTTTACGATGGTTTAAGGTCTAGGGCAGTCTTTAGATTATCAAAAATCCTTGGGATATGTTTAATTTTTTTTATTTACGTACATTAATGCTATTTTGATACATTTTTAACGTAAAATTGTGAATTTGGTATTTTTTATCCTACTTGTATCAAAGTGAGGACAAAATTTTTTTTGTCAGTAAATGCTTTATTTGTAGTAATACTTTTACACAAAGAAAATATTAAAAAAACCCAATAGTTTTTTTTATCAATAAATTTCTTCATTCCAGAATTTCTCAAAAAAAAATTTTCAAAAATTCATAACTCGAAAACTACAAAAAATCGGCTAACATACATGGGGTATATTTTGATAGCCCATGACGTAGGGAACCTAAAAAAAATTTTTTGACGTCAAGGTTTGGACCACCCTGTATATATCGTCGCTTGGTACCCACATCACAAGCCTTAATTGAGCTTACCGTGTGACTAAGTAGATTTGTGTAAGAATGTCCCATGATATTATATTATTCTCAGAGTAACTCAGATTCAAATTAATCCTCCACAATCACGCACGAACTACTAAAATGCCACATCGATGTCTAATAGCATATTAAGCCGTAATAAAATAACGATACACCGCGTCTAGTTAAATTAAGTAACGTTATGTCAGAATATCAGAGCAATAGCCTAAAGCTTGTAATAATGCATAATACGGCTAGGGTTGCCACCTGTCTGCTTGTGCCTACTATGATCGGCTGCAGTGAATTTGGAATGAAACAGAAATTATCTTTATTCACAAAATACAGACATAAAGCTAGTTTCAGATATTTTTATTCCAGAAACGTATTGATTTTAATTCACTTTAAAAAAGCATTTAAGATTAAGATTACGTTGTTTTGTTGGTTGGTAATTAAGTTTAGAATTTCGCAGACATCCTAGACTTTTCCTAAATCTTCGGTTGAATGGAAATTGTCCTAAATGTAAAGATAGCCACAGAAAAAAACCTAACCTAGGCACCTTTTTATTTTAAGATACGTGTCTAATCAGGGTGCTTAGACAAGTTGCCAATCGCTAACGCTTAGTACTGTATCGTGGTTTTCCCTCTCTGTTACTCTTTCATATTAGTGCGACAAAGACAGGTAGCTGTCCTTCGTTTACGACTAACGATTAAGCGTTAGCGAATAGCAACTTATCTAAGCACCCTGGAGTACAGTCGCCATCAGATATATCGTAGCATCCGGAGCTTTAAAAAACCTTTATTGCCATTATGATAGAGGCGTGTTCAGATATTTTTAAGTTCTCCGGATGCTGATATTGCGATATAGATGCGGATATTTTTAAGTTCTACGATATATTTGATGGCGACTATACGTAGGTACTACGTAGTCGTTTACCCATTTATTTTTTTAACTAACTGCTTAAATAAAAAATGCAGGCTAACATATAAACATGTCACATTATTAACACATAGCCTGTAAAATGTACACAACCCATTTTAAATTGTAACTCAATCAAAGAAAGTGACGAATGACAACCCTGCCAATACATCTGCGGTAAAAAAGATCATCACTCCCATCCCATCAGAGCTTAAATAGAGTATGGTTACTGAATTAATTTATTGATGCTGTGTGAAACGACTATGAGATCTGAAAATACATAAACATTCTGTTTAAATACTGTCTCACTATACTTAAAGGAGTTTAACATGTAGTTTTTGCTTTTTAATTTATATAAAAAAATGTAATGCGCGTAGTCGATGATTACAGACGTGTTAGTTTTGCTATAATTATGTTAACTCCATATTTTTTTAATTAATTCCATATTTTTTACGGAAAATTATTGTTTTAAATTATAGCACACTTAATGTACATCCGTACTGGATCTAAGTATGTGTCAAATAATTATGTAGGTATACATGGGCACGTTTTCAATAAACGCGACTTAGAGTGTGTACGTTTTTCCGTAACAAGTGAAGGCACGTTAAGTCTAGATTCACACGGAGTATTTTTTCCCGTATACTGTAAACGAGATTTTCTCGAACGTCGTAGTGTAAACTTTGAATAATAACGTTCACACGGATCCCGCATACCTACCGTATTCGAAAATTAAAGCCTTAGAGTGTGTACGGTTTTCCGTAACAAGTGAAAAATGTATCGATGTACCTATTGTACCTTGCTGCTAGATGACAGTTGGTTTCACTTTCCGTAAATTCTGTAAATGGAGGTATAACCACAATGAAGTCAAGCATCGTGGTTTTACAGACTAAGCCTTACTAGTAACGCATTAGGAGGTAAATGCCCATAATCGCGCCACGCTGGGCAAGCGTGTACACGGTACCCTAAAAACGGTACTCATAAAAATAATTTGTACCCTGTTTACATGTGCTATTATATTCTTCGATCGTACATCTAATATATTTTAATCAGACGACGCAAAAAGTTTAAAGTTTATTCGCACCGTTTACTGGATGTGTGATTAAAGATGTACCTACTCAATACCATTTTAGTCGTAATGGGTTCCGATTAATTTTTTCGCCACATCGTTAATACAAGTATAACACGTTACGTACGGTATTAACGGAATTAATTAATTAACGGAACCCGTCACGTGTAGGTCCATGGTTCGCATCTCGACGTGGGCATTTATTTGTCGTGTGTTGTGTGTGCTTATCACGAATAGTTGTCCCTGAGTCATGTAAGTTTTCTTTATAATGTATCTATCTAAGTGTACATCTATATTATATTATCTATACAAAATGAAACTTTAGAAAAGGTATATTCTTTTTATTTGGTTACTTTTAAGTAGGGTTCCCTAGTAAACAAGGAATCCTTATCATTTCACCATGTCCGTCTGTCCGTCTGTCTGTTCGCAGCATAGCTCAGTAGTAATAGTTTGCATACGGACATTGTTAAATTACATGGGTTCCTATACTACTACGGAATAGTAGGTATTACTTACATAGAATTAAAATAATTATACAGTGTGTTACCATGACCCGGGCTTTTATCAATATGGGTAATAATATGTATTATGTACTAGCAATCGTTTTCAAGTATTAACATTTGAAAAATCATTTAATTGACCGTACAATCAATTTTATTTCCTCCGAACGATCAATGACGCGTGTACGTGTACTGCTTGGTTGTCAAACGTTGCGAGTGGATGCGATCTGTTATTGTCAAGTGCAAATTAAAGATTCATTTTGAAGTACATTGCTTCTGAATTAACTTTTCTTAGAAAGTCAATTACTTACTTTTAAAATTAGCATTTTGAATCGAATAAGGTTCACGGTTTGGCTAAAAATCTGCATCGCATTCCTCGGTTTCAATAAAAGCCAGTATCAAGTTAACACACTGTATGCTACATAGATACGATACGAATATATCCACACGTCAAACATGATTACCAATGGCAATCAATCTATTACCTACAAAGTTTTTGCTCATTGATTTCCTTTTAGTTTGATATACATTATCATTCATATTATACATGTCGTTACATATTCTGGCTCGAATATCGTCTAGGGCATTAACTCTTAGTTTATCTTCATATTTTTTGCTTTACCGTGTAAGTTTGCTAGATGTCTTAATAAATAAATAATAAATAAATATCTTGGGACATCTTACACAAATCGACCTAGTCCCACGGTAAGCTCAATTAAGGCTTGTAATGTGGATACCAGGCGACGATATATATAATAGATAGATACATATAGATACTTAAATACATAGACAGCCATGACCAAGGAACAAACATTTGTGATAAATAAATACACAAAGAATGCCCTCGCCGGGATTCGAACCCGGAACCTCCAGCTTCGTAGGCAGGGTCGCTACCAACTAGGCTACGGAGGCTGTATCTTAATGAAATGGCTTTAGTATTTTTTCCGCTGTAAAGGATCAAGCTTTATCTAGTCATTGATAAGTCTGTCTGTCAATATTGTTTGCAAGTTAATCAATAATCACTTGTACAAAGTTGATGTCTTCAGTAGTTATTGACCGAACTAGGGCCCAATTGTAAAAAGTGTTCGCAAAAAAAAACTGAGAACACGTGTTTTAATTTCTTATAATGGGTGCACTTTAGCTGCTTGCTTGTATGTTGGTACAAGCGAATCTTTTGAAGCTGATACACCGTTGATCTTCATACAAAACGGACATAATGCTGAATTCGGACTAGTTCCAGCTACTCGTGTGAATTTAAAGCACTCCCTTCGGTCGTGCTTTAATGTATCTCCACTCGTTTCGAACTTAATTTTTTTCGCACTTGTATCGTAATGTACTATTTTATTGGGGTAAGACAAAAGGTCGTCCTTCTGGCACAGTGTCTGCTGGTAGCATTTTGTCTTACCCCATTAAAAAATCGTTTCATCTTACCCCACCTTACCTTATTTCATTTAGGCACTTGTACTGTACGAGCGTACGACACGTTTTTCAGTAGCTACACAGCTTAAAGTTTTTTCACAAAAATCTATTTATTAATAATTATACAAATCGTGTTTCATTTATCGTCAGAATTAGATTTATACACCTTTATAAACTTAAATAGGTAGAAGTGAACCTTAGGTAAGTTCACTTCTACCTATTTAAGTTTCACGGTTGACAGAACCCTTTCAAATATCCCAAAGCTAATTAAATTACAGTGTTTTAAAATGTATAGGTTCTTTAGGCCTATTTGGTATTAACACTATTAACTAGTACTTAGGTAACTAAATAATGTATCACGTTTACCCGCAAGGCATTGTTATAATATTTTCATGCGTGTCATACAAGCCTTAGTTTTTTCTTTGTTTGTGTTATTATTTAAACGACTTAATTTGTTAATGAGTCATCATTTACACCTCCACGATAATGCAGTGTAATTTCACAAGTTTAATTGTTATTATGCTGTAAATTAACAAGTATGCACTAAGTAGGTGCATAATTAAGTGGTTAGAGGTAAAATGTTATGATTGAAGAGTTATTCACGTTGATTTTAACCTTTTTTTTATACAAAGGCTAGCCCTCTTGGTCGCGCTATCCATTGGTATTGGTATTTGTAGTTTTAACTTTTATTTCTATTTTTATGTTGATAGTTTATACAAAAATTCTGAAAGGGATTCGTATAGGAGGCGGTTTTCAGATATTGCTTGCTCCTTACAGGATAACAGATTGATAGTTGTTTTAGTGATATTGAATTACTAAGTTGCCGACTGCCAATAAATATTTTAATTAAAAAAAACTTCAACAGAGAACGGGTATCTAGATAGTTATATTTTTTAATTTCCGCTCCACTTGCCGTAATAATATGCAGCATAATATATACCTGCTATTCGTCAAGAAAATCTAAAAAAATGTAAACAAGTTTCTGGAAACAAGCGATCTAGGGGACTAAACTAACATTCAAAAATGATCTAAATTTTACCTGCCCTTTGTAGAAAAGTTTCTAGTCTACATTGTTTTTTAGACACACGTATGTACGCTCTAATCATCTCACAATTTTAATTGCAAAGACAACAATGTACGACAATTAAACATGATCGGTACTGTTTATGGACAAATATGCCAGCAAATACCTTTAATGTTTACCACGCATGCCAAAAGGTTGTATGTAAATTTATATTTGTATGTGGATAAGACCTTTCGGCGACATTGTCAAAGCAAACATTTGTTTAAAGATTTACGTGATCACTATCGCTGAAGCTATGGGGAACGGAAACGTTGCATGTACATTTTCTATAAACAACTTCTTTTTGCTTGCATTTTGTCAGTCAATGCGAATTCCATGTAAGACCAATTAACTAGAAAGCCGACCTAAGCTATAAACGTTGTTGCTAGACTGTTGTCGCGCACGGGAAACAAATACTTATATTTTTAGGGTTCCGTAAACTAGAAAGGCTGAAAGTAAGATATAAGGGTATAATTATGTAGTTTCTCCATAATAGATCAGTCTGTCTGTCTGTCCACAGCATAGCTTAGTGGCCGATTGTACCTAGGTCCAATCCTTTTTTTCGTTTCGCTACAAAATAGTTTTATACCCACTCACATTCTGTGATTTTTGCGATAGACTCTATTACTATTTAATAAAGAGAAATACGAGTAAAAACAAACGCAATAATGCTACCTCAATTTTACAATTTTATCTTATATTTTACGGGTAATTAAATCTGGACTAAAATAAATGTGTGTATGACAATTGACAATGTACAATTTTCAAGTTGACAAAAGTCATATTTATAAGTAGGTATTGATATAGACATAGAACCTTGTAATATTGAGGCAGCGATTTGTAGTATTTGGCATGAATGTGCTGCTTACATGGTCATTCTCTGAAAATATGTCTGCGGTCTTATTCATCTCTTCTATACAAAATTTATGAAAAAGATAGAGGAATAAAACGCAACCGCAGATATGTGTGGACCTTTTCAGATACGCTTTATAAATGTGTACCACTGTCATTGTTATTAAGTAAGTTAAGTTTAAATTAAGAGTTCTATTCAATTCTATTCTATTTTCCAACAATTACCCATTTCCATTGTAACCGAAACTTTCATATACCTTGTATTTGACGCAGCGGGGAAAATATAAATCTACTCGTACAGTCGGAGCTAATTTCGACACTTTCACAGTATTTTAAATTGGCAATCATTGGGAAATTGTAGCTTTATTAAGATAAGGATATTAATATTTAAGATACGGCTAGAATTTCCCAGTGATTGCCTAGTGGAAGAACAAAAAATAGTGAGACCAGGACATATGAAGAATAAGTGCATCCTTTCGCGATGTTGCACAGAACTCCGTGCATTGGCGTATTAGCCATTCGGATTATCGTGAACAAGTGGTCAATTTACATTCCTGGCCAGTTAGTGTATTGCGTGTCTGCACACTGTGTCTTAGACTTTCTACAGGGTGACACAAATTGCGTCCATTACTTGCTAAGCGATGTCGCCGGCCCTGACGCCTTGACGCCGCCGCGTTAATGTCTGTATTGTAAAGGGAAAATAGGGTTGGCATCGAAGTAATGGGTGTACTTGGCGCAATAATATGCTGTCTTACATTTTTACCTGCCGTGCCATGATTGCAAGTATCGGTAACATTAGGTGTTTAGATACATAAAGCAAGCCATCGCGCTTGCTCCAATATGTCAGTGCGAGCGGGATAGAATGCTTCATTTATCGAGTAAAACCTAACGTATTCTTTACTCTCCAACTCATGGTACCCACGGCTACTTGCGTCAAGAAGAGTAAAACACATAGCATGACACGGAAAATTATTAGAAGATTCCCCGAAGACTTTAATGTCTGAATTTTGGTCTTGGATATTAACCGGACTTGTAAAATTGTAAAAGGAAAATCTATTGCATTGCATGATATGCGTGTATTTCATCAGCTTTAGTATATAAAATTAAAGACTATGCAATAATGTTGCATTTACATATTTTCCATACTATTTTTAGAAAGAAACGTATCTATTCTCGTTCTACCCGTCATACTCAGTTTGAGCTAGGTATTGAAATTTAAACCTAATGAATTTAAAAATAGTCCATTTTCTTTTGTTTTACAATTTAGGAAAAAAAAACGAATTTTTAGTGTAACCTCAACCGAGACAGGCGTTTCATTCATTATTTGATGGAAATCGAAAATGTCCTTTTAGGTGCATTTAGATCAAACGAGCATTCGCTCATTCTATCCCCTACTCTACGAAATTCGTTCGTTACACGAAACGTGATTCGTCGAAATTCGTTGATTTCGTATAGTGAGGGATAGAACGAGCGAAAGCGAATGTTCGTTTGGTCTAAATGCACCTTTAGAAATTGGCAGGACGAAGCTATCATTGGTCATTCATCAGCCTATGATTGTCCACTGCTGGACGGTGGACGTAGGCCTCTCCTATCAACTATGCAAATAGACGCATTAGGAGGTAAATGTCCATAACCGCCATGCTGGGCTAGCGGATTGGCGATCGCAGTAATGTATCCACTATGATGACTCTGCTGCCTATCATCAATCTTTTAACAAACAATGGTCTGTGACACTTCAATCCCTTAGTCCACTCTTACGATACCCGCAGGAGGAGTTGAGGTGGTGATTCTGGGAAATGCATTCTACTGCCACACGGCAATATCTATAGTTCAGCTGTTTTAAAAAACAAAACACTACAACATAACCGACCCTGCGTATAAATTTCCCTCTGAAATTCCTCTCAACGTCAGGAAAATGCATTCTCGATATTCCTGCTGCACAGAATAGAATACATTAACGTCGAGATCGTGATGAAATGGGAAAAGTTGCTCATTGTCGCGGCCTCTCGTGACAGAGCTGTCAATCAATTCACGAATGTCATTGTCTCTGTTGTGGGCTCATGTCCAGTATAATTGGCCTTTCATCAGCTATAAAATAATTCATTTGAAATATTAAATATTTAAAAATAATGCTTTATTTTTAAATATCTAATATTTCATATGAATTTTCACCTTACTATGCTTAGTAAGGTCCTGTACTTCTTGGTTGCCTCATTTCACGAAGTTCACATTTTTATAGGAATAGGGTTTAGTCCATCCCTCGTTCCTTTTAGATAAATTTTTACTTATTTAGGTATAATTATTATCATTATAACCCAAAGTAAAAAACTCTAAAAGGAAGCAACCCAATAGCCAAACAGTAAATCTAAAAAAAATTGCGAATCATTGACAATTATTATCAGCAAAAATTGCTATAACATAGGATTATAACAAAATAAAAATATAATCCCCTCTTTACGTGTTGAGGAGGTATCAAAAAGCTATGCTGACAGACGAACGTATAGAAGAAGCCATCGAGCGGAACAAGGGCTCTAAAGTTTTTGCAAGGGATCTGTCTGTTGGGCAAAGCCAGCTCGCCAAATTAAAGACTGAGGATGGTAGAATCGTCACATCCAGATCTGAGCTGCTGAGTGAGATAGAGGGTTTTTATGGACAGCTGTACACGTCAACTAGCAGACCCGAAGTTGATCTAGCGGAAGACCTCAGAGCTAGACTGACCCGACACTATACAGAAGACATCCCGGACATCAGCCTGTGCGAGATTAGAATGGCTCTTGAACAGCTCAAAAATAAGGCGCCTGGGGAGGACGGAATTACAGCTGAGCTTCTGAAGGCGGATGGTAAACCGATCCTTACGGCCCTTCAGATGTTGTTCAATTCCGTCTTACTGGAAGGGAGAACGCCAAAGGCATGGACGGACAGGGCAAAACTATAAGGGTTTCTCGTTTACTATGGAACACTAAAAAAGATGAGAATAGCGTAATTTACTAGAGCCTATGAGTAACATGGCTGTGTAATGTAGATAAGTGTCCAATGAATACTCACGTTAATGAATATCACATTAAATACCTTTCTCTACTCCCGTACTTTTATTTGTCATTTACAGGGTCGTGAACAAACCTTTAATCCCTACCTTATAGATGTATAAATGCATCCGGGCAAACACGCAGTGCGTTTTTGAATTTTAAGACGTCTCGTGTATACAAGACGCAATGAAAATACTTGGTTGCCAACCAAATTTTAAATATAATTTCTGATTATTAGTATTTTTATTTTAGTCCTTATGGACAGGCGAAAGCACTAAGCCTTGATGAATAGTAAACGATAGAGGAGCGTTCTTTTTTAATTTTGACGTCTCCCGCCCGAATAAAGTTGTCAAAAGAATGCTCGTGGCGTTTTCGGCTTCGCCTCAAATTGTTACCCATGCCACTCACCTTTTTTGACCTCTCTTAAACAACGGTCGTATAAAACACTAAAAAACTCCCTAACATACATTTAAAACATTTATGCTACAATGAGTTATATTCATAACACATTATTTTATCAGAACAACAAACCCATAGCCTTTCAAGAAAACAAAATATTGGCACAAAATTGTATATTACACCAAGCCTAGCTAATGGTTAGCCACCGAGATCACCTTTAAAATCTATACTTAAGACTCAAAATAAACGTACCCCAATATAAGTTTTATTACTATGAAGTTAAAGACTAGAATAGCATGCATTTTGAAAAGAATTTAAGGTCTTTTTTCCTTGTGGTAATTGTGTTATATTGAATAGGGCGGACAACGCAAATTGTTTAAGGCACATGCAAAACGTTGATTAAGCATAATCATTATTACTTGTCTATAATAGTAAGGATCAATGGTTTTCTTGAATAACTATGAAATTCTATGTCTGTTATTTGAATTGAATAGCGCTTAATAAAATGCTTTATCTTTGGATCTCTGGTTAATATTCGTTATACAGGACTTTACAATGTATAAGGCCTGGATTACACCTGTGAGTTCTTATGTAAGTTGTAAGGACGGAGCTATACTCAGGAATGAGAGGTAAATATCGATATCTCATTCCTTAGTATAGCTCCGTCTCTACAACTTACGTAAGAACTTACGGGTGTTTGTGACAGAATGCCATTTGTATAATTAGGCTAGGTAACGGATAGCAAAAACATTCGTTTATTTATGATAGTTTCATTAAATTAAGTACCTAAATTCACATTCCAATCACTACCAAGTACAACTTTGTGATATGATGACATACGAGTAGAGAATTTGAGAATAAGTGACAGGCTCAGAATAGTATCATCATCATCATATCGGCTGAATGACGCCCTGCTGACTGCTGAAAATAGGCTTTCCCTAATGATTGCCACAATGACCACAAGATAGTTAAAAAAAAGTTAATGTAGTTTTGATTTATGTTGTTGTAAGTTCGTTCATTATTTTATGGTGAATTTTAATGCGATTTCCAAAAAGGACGAGGTTCTCAATTCGATCGTCTTTCTTTGTATTTTTAGGTAGAAAACGAAGTTAGATAACTGAGCCTTCAGCCCACCTGATGGAAAGCAGGAACTGAGGCCCATGGACATAGCGATCAGAAAAACGCCTAGATGCGCTGCCTACCCCGAGGACTTAGATGGATTGTCTCTATCTATGCCAGTAATTACACCGGCTATCTTACCCCCAAACAGGACCACAGTTATGTACGTTACTCAACATCTCCGAGAAACTAAACCGAGTTTAATTTTTTTTAATCGATTCCCGGTCCCGTTTGTACCAAGTCGGGGTATGATGATGATGATGGGATCATGGAGAAATTGGTTGAAGGAGGTTTTTATTTATTTATTTAAACTTTATTTCACAAAATGAAAGTACAAATGGCGGACTTAATGCCTTAAGGCATTCTCTACCAGTCAACCACTGGGCCGAAAAGAGAGATTTGATAGGTACAGGCTAGAAAATCGTAAAATGAAGTCACAAGTATTGCAGTCTAAAAATTCAAATACCTTTAATTGTTTTATTTGTTGATATTTTTTTATTTGGACTACTAATCTTCTTGTTATTGGTTAGTTATGAAAAACAAACAATTGATAAAAAGTTAATTACTATATCGTCGCCTAAGTATCAGATACCAATGCTTATTGAAATGAATACTAACGCGGTTTGAATAACACTTATGATTGGCAGTAATAGATTATAGTAATTATATGCCAGTCACGCGTCAATAAGGAGAGTGACTGCATAAAAGACAATGTGAATTCTGTCATTCTAATGTCTTAATTTATCATACCATATTTACAGAGATCGTTATCAACGTGCACTTTCCGTGGCAATGCGTATGGTTGACAGAAAAAATAACAATTATGACAATTCTACTTTGTTACATTACTTGAAAATAAAATATTACCTACTTAGCATAGGATACACACAAATCTTTATCCTACTACCAGCGTTGGGACCACGCAAAATAGGCAAGTTCGTTGTTGAGTTGCGGAAAAAATTACCATAATACAACGACAATAACCTACTTAAAACAGAAAAAATGTATTGAAATCAATTTATGTCACATAATAGTACTTTAAATGACATTTTGTGAAGTCTATATTTTAATCAAAATGAACATTAAAGTAACTATTTCAAGTGGAGTAAGATCACAGTTATGCACGACTTGGAGCAATCGGGACCTAAGTTCGATTAAAAAAAATCGGTTCAGATTCTGGAAGATGTTGAGTAAAGGTGCGTTCAAACTAAAAGAGCATTCGCTGTTCTAACCTCCCACTCTACGAAATTCGATCGGTACGGTCGTTCGTATCGGTTGATTTCGTAGAACGGGTGCTAGAACATCGAATGCTCTTTTGGTTTAAACGCACCTTAACGTACACAACTGTGTTCCGGTTTGGGGATAAGATAGCCGGTGTAATGGAATTTAACGTGAACGCTTGACAGCCGAATCTTAAGAATACATTTTTATGCGTTTAACCAGCAAAATTTGAATAAATGATTAAAATATGCGTGGTAATTAATTATTATAAATAAAATTACTATTATTTGTGAGATATTAATAATTGATAAAATACATTTGTATTAAATTTTTCTGTCAACCATACTTTGCCATCAATACGGCACGTTGATAACGATCAAATATCATATATAGGTACGAAAGTAACTTTGTTTTATTGTCACTTTTTCACGCCTAATTCAGCCTAATCCAGTGTTTATGTTCAGTGGTGGACGGTTTTTCATCAGTCCACTGCTGGGCAAAAGCCACTCCTTAGCCTAAGCGTATGGATGCATTAGGAGGTAAATGCCCATAATCGCGACACTTGGCAAGCGGGTATGGCGGGCGATCGCAGTATTGTGTCCACTACAGGGTGTTTTTTTTTCGACCGTTCAAATTCTACGTAGTGAATGTGTAGGTCATACTAAAATCATAAAAATCAGCTGTTTCATACATTTCGGCCGGCGTAATGCCGCCAATTTGTATGAAACAGCTGATTTTTTTTTCGCGATTTCGACTTTGTTCCCATAGTAAAAGTTGGTGAGTATGACCTACACATTCACTACGTAGAATTTGAACGGTCGAAAAAAAAACATCCTGTATAATGATGCTACTACCCATCATCAATCTTTGATAAATAAATAGTCGGTAACACTTAAATCCCTTAGCCGACTCTTATGACAGTCACGGGAAGAGTTACGGTGGTGATAAATTCTTACTGCTGTCACCACACGGCAAATATGATATGACGCTGCTATAATGATGATGATGAATTCTACGCAAGCGCAGTTGCGAGTAACAGCTAGTAGATGATAAAGACATCGGACAAAAAACAACTTTAGAGTTAATAAATGTTATGTAATAAAAATACAAGTAGAAAAAAAATTGTCAAAGCAATCTAAGTACGTCTTTGACTGGACTATTTGATTGGCAGTTGATACAGATAATAGTGATTACTGCCTCTTAATGAGGTAGAGCTGTCTTCGGATTGCTGGCCGTGCAAAAACTACACCCACCGCGCCAATTCGCCGTATC
>JALPQI010025130.1:0-15913 GCA_025490895.1 Thaumatotibia leucotreta
GATTGACAGATAAAGAAAACTACGATACGCTACTGAGCATTAGCGATTGGCAACTTCACTATGCACTCAGGTATTATATAACATACCTATGCGAAAACAGTGACCGACTACTTGTCTAGTGGAGATAAAACAATCATAACCGTAATATCCAGTTCACATGAGAACACAATTGGCGACGTAATGCTCTGAAACTCGACTCGTAAATCCCCATTCCCCATTTGTAGCAAATCAAACAGATTTGTTAATTCGTAACTGTTGCTTCTTGCGCCGTCGGTAGATTCCCAAACCGTGCGCACGCGTTTTGGTCTCGATGATCTTCAGCGATAGCTGGCCAACAACGAGCAACACAAAAACTGTGTCCGTGACGTATAGCCATGTTAGATATTTTTCATCACACCTGTTCGGTAAGTGCGCCAATACGCTGCAGTGATGCGCGCCGTAGGTGCGTCATTCATTACGTCCTAGTAGGCTGTTAAGGATTTTCATACAACATTACGTCGCACTAGCGCGGTCCGGCGCACGCCGCGCGTCGCACCGAGATTTCTTTTATGAAAATGATGAAATTGAGTCATCCCTGATTTAGACCATTTTAGAGTAGTTTTGTGAAAATATATTGTTTTATTTAGGTACTTTTTTGCATCACAGGTGTGATGAAAAACATGTGTGTACCACGGGCGGTACAAGAATTATGAACTCGTGTGAAGTAAAGCAACTTCTTACTTACCGCCCTAAATATACAATGTACTATATTATCCACCTGCACCGCAAAAGTGTATTAAAAATAGTGGTGATCTGTTTAGGTATAAAGGCACGCTCGATAAAAAAATTACTAAATGACTGTACTCGTATTCTAATTAAGAAAATGTAGGAGGGGTAGTATTTCGCATGTTTTTGGTGTGTTTACCTACATGAAGTTTAGCCCATGAAACTGACCTAAACAAAACAATAGTAGATTGTGTCACAAAAGATCAAAATGGTATTTCGGCGAGGGCGTTCATTGAAGCCCAAACGAAGCGATGGATTCTATAGAGGAAACGTCAGCGTTATGAGGGATTCAAGCGTTAACGCCCAAGACGAAAATAATTTTGATACCGTGTGACACATACTGCGTTTCACACCACCTATGAGAAAATAAAAGATATAATAATATATTTCACATTTATGGAAATAATCGATTCTAAAGAATTCGTAATCGATTTTGAACGTACTGCTTACCTACCTATTTTCATATTTCTTTGTTATTTTTTAGGCTGGCAAGTCCTTGAACAGAAAAAATGCACTTTGTTCCCTCCCAGCAGGGAAGAAAAGACAAGTATACGAATAAGTGGTGTGAAAAATATTATTCTTAAAGAAAATTATCTTTCCTACTTTTTGCTATTCAGAATCCTAAATCGATCAAACGGATCACCACTGTCGCACAAGAATTATGATGTAACAATTGATATTTTATCATGAGAATTATAATAATTACCAGTAATTGAGAACAAAGTAATAATAAATTACCTCGTCTTAATTGGTTCAAATTTATAGTTTTCTGAAATCATGTTCAAGCCGGATTCGTCATCGAGAACATACGGAAGCAGTAGCCACTTCAGAAATGGCATCATCATCGTTTATCGACCATCCTTTTATTCTATTAATTATTTTGGACCATTCATGAAACAGTAAATCGTGCCGGAACTCTAAAATATAGTAAAGAACTGGTGCAATCAGTCATTTATTGATTTTTACAATAATGGCCGAGTTAAGAACGTCTAAATGCAAATACGAGTATAGGAATTTATACTTCAAGTCCTTGTTGAAAAGGAAACGAAACGTCATATTACTTAATGATGACTTAATCTAATTCCTTATTACGAATGAGTCATAAAAACACTTAAAACAACATTCCTATGATATTCGGGGCATATAAATACCTGTTAGTATTAGTATTGGAAAATTAATCAATAGGTATTATAAGTATCTTATAGTAAGATCCGCAACTTATTTATACACGAACCGCTGCGGCCCTGCCGCGATCTAACGAAATCCTCAGAATTCGGGGATTTTTCTTTAGTCTCTCTTATGACGCCTTCGTTGGAGTGACAGAAACAAATCTCTGTTTACGAACTTCAGAGTTCGCTCTAGGGTCGCAGTTTTCTTATGGAAGCCGAAATGATTGGATATTATGGATTCATAGTAACATTCGAAAAGAAAATTACTTGATGCTTGTGTTTGATGTGGGGCTAGTAAATCAAGAAATAAATATCATTAGGCAACTATGCGTTTCACCAGTATTGATCTATTATTTGTTTTACATTTTGGCTTTGATTCTTTTTGATTAGTATTATGTATAATATTTAAATAAAGTGTGATTAAAAATATAACCTCTTTATAGGTACTTAGCATTAACACCCACTTTACCTGAACGATCACAATCTGTATAACGTTAAATCTTGGTGTTGCAATCGCAATTTACTACTACTCGCCGTGGCGCTTACAATGTGCCATAAATAAATCTAAATTGCGATAGATATTCATGGCAACATAATAATAATTCAATAGGTGTAACAAAAGATAGCTGGCGCATAAACAAAAGACAAATTTAATCAATAATTTGGATTATCGAGCCAGTAGTATTACCGACATTATTATTGACATTAAAATTCCTATTTCGTAGGCAAGCTATTGTATAATCTAATCTTGTGATCATGTTACATCTTTTGTCTACCAGTCAGAACATATTTGGAGTGGGTTTTCCCTAGTTTCGGTATCAAAACCGTTCGCGACGATCGAATGGCATCACGATTCTCGCATTTTGAACCAAATGCCATTTGTAAAGTGGCAAGGATACAGCAAACTGAGGGGAAATCCGGCCATAAAATCTTTGACAGACTGCAGAAACTGATTCAAGTGATGCTATAAAGTACTTGGTTCGTAAATTATGCTTTATTCCAAAATTATAGGTATATGACTAGCCTGATAATTGATGTTATATAATAAACATGATTTCCATTGTTTCAGATAATTTGCAAATGTTGCTACTCTGTGGAGCATGTGCTATAGTGTTATAGTGCCATAGTGCGGCGGAGACATCAGCCCGCACTCCGACTATGCGAATACGGCCGTGCGCCTAGACGTCTCCGAAGCTCTCACGGCATTATGCAATCGCGACCGTAATAGTGCCTCAAACGTTCATTACATTGACTAGCGAGTTGACATTTCACGCCAATGCCGAATTACTGAGAATGGCGTTGGCGAATTTTACGCTGGCGTCGGTATCAGCGGCCACTCCGGCCCTCGCTGACACATCCCCAGTACCTGGTCCCTTGAAACTCGGCTTAGACGATCTCCTTTATTCTCCAGAAGACCAACGGCCCGAGAACGAACATATATCACATGAAAATGAGCCCTTCGCTCCACCTGCAAATCAACAGCAACGAAGATCTAAGATCAGAAAACGTGCTGGTACCGCCTACCTCCCTCCTCCTAACCAGTTCACACATTATCCGCGACAGGATGACGTCCCGCAAAATCCTTATGGAGGACAGCTTCATACCCAAATATATCAACAAAATACTAGGTTAGACATACAAATAGAAAACCAACGAGTCCATGAAGTTAATCCTCAGTACGATAATACGGGACAGTATGTCCACGATCCGACCGGGGATTACGATTATGAACAAAGAAGAATAAACCAGAAAAACGGTCAGAGGCCGCTGTATAATCCAGGATACTCTGATGCGCCTTACCCGCCCGCGTCGACACCGAGTCCAACTTCTAGTCGAAGGTTCGAGAGCCCCTCGAACCAGAATGTGAATAATTTCAACTTTGTGAATGGACCTGTTTCGACTCCAGCGCCGTTACAACCTCGCCAGCACATAAACCCTGGAACAAAAGGTGTTAGTGGCATCGGCAGTGGTAGTAGCAGTGGCCAAACTCCGTCTGATCGCCCTCCCGGTTTCACCAAAGTGGAAACAGGGGGGTCTGGCGGCAAGACACAGCTGCACGCTGTCCTCGACTACGACGATGAATATTACGATGACGATACTGGATCAGGTAACGTGATTGAATTTAATCTTAATCTTGAATAAACATAGAATGGTCAGCTCGGCAATAATTTATACGCGTATACGTAGTGGACAACTCAGATACTTTATATTGATCTAGATAACAGCTAGTACTCGCGAATGATCGTGATCTACGAATAGTCTATTTAAACGTCTAGTAGACAGTGAAGTAGTGCCACGATCGGTCCAATTACTTCCACTATCAGTCGATGGCAGACGTGGCCTTCGCCGGCGGCCGAACAAAAGGAGAGCGTTAAACCGAACCGACTAATACGTGTCAGCTATCCTACACTTGTCTAATTTTAGTCGTGATTTACTTGACTTGCTTGAATTATTTCAATAATAATAGCTTCTACATAAACACATTCACTAAAAAAATACATTTACAGGTAATTTTGTTGTATTATAACAAAAACAAACTAGCATTTTCTTGGAATATGTAGATTGAATATTTGTATTCTACATATAATATCCTATTTCGACTAGTTATGTTATGTACATTAACAATAATTGTGAAAACATGTCCTGTAGCAGTCGCGAGTCGCCATGAAATAGTTTTGGGAACGACTGAATACATGTTTTTTTTTTTTTTTTTTTATACCACGTCAGTGGCAAACAAGCATACGGCCCGCCTGATGGAAAGCAGTCACCGTAGCCTATGGGCGCTTGCAACCCCAGGGGTGTCACATGCGCGTTGCCGACCCAATAAGAACTTGTACACTCCTCTTTTGAAGAACCCCATACTGTAGTCCAACGGGAAAACCTCGGCAGGGAGCTCATTCCACAGACGGACCGTCCGCGGGAGGAAGTTCCTCTGAAACCGCACGGTGCGCGACCATTTAGGTTGCAAGGTGTGAGGATGAGCGCCCAGTCGGTGGCGAGCGGTGCGATGATGAAAAGTGGACGTTGGCATCATGTCGAACAGTTCTTCAGAGCACAACCCATTGTACAGACGATAGAACACACATAAGGAGGCGAAGTCTCTCCTTAGACTTAAGGGTTCAATACCGCCTGTGAGTCTGGGATCGTCGACTATTCGGACAGCTCGTCTCTGAACCGAGTCAAAGGGTGCAAGCTGGTATACAGGTGCTCCTGCCCAGAGGTGACAGCAATACTCCATATGGGGTCTGACTTGCGACTTATATAACAGAAGTCTTTGCCCCGGAGTAAAGTATCCCCTCGCTTTATTGAGCACCCCGAGCTTTTTGGATGCCAGCGTAGCTTTTCCCTCTAGGGGTAATGAACTATACATGTATCTCATTGTGGTAACATTTTTTTATTCTCTGCATGTCTATTTGTTTGGTCATCAATCGAGAGTTCATTAAAAAAAGTAGCTAGGTTTTTAGGATATTTTTTTTATTAATCCAGTAATAAAAAGAAGAAAGGAGTCTATAAATAATTAAAGTTATATCATTTTGTTACTTTAAAACCATTATGTCATAAAATAACACAGTGGACTTAGGTAAGTTTCGATATAGTACCAACGATTTTTTAAATTATAACGTGTAAAAGATTTTCAACATAACATGAATGATTTCCAACATAAGGTCATTGCGGCTAAGTCCGGTAAATTTTATTTTGAAGGAAATTCCGTCATGTGTGTCTTACACTGTTGAATTAGGGTTGGAAATTAGTTGCTAGACGGACTTTCCTGATAGACGGTCTTACCCGCATTGACCTTAGCTGAAAACGTGGTTTTCATGAAGTGCCGTAAATTTTCACAGAAACCACAACCTTTATTAATTGTGACATGGTTTTGTATTCCTTATAATCAACTATTTAACCCTATACTGATCATGGTCCGACATGCTCTGATTGGATGTTTAGTTTATCTCATCATTGTACGTTTTCTGTAGGTACTCTGTATTTAGAATGAGATTGCGAGACTAGATAGCGACACTAAAGATGGGAGTCGTGTCAAAAGGATACCTAGACAATTCAAAAACGACCTTGCCTAAAGCCTTCCACGATTTACATAACCTTTTGCATGAATGCCAAAAATATTAGATCAGATGAATTTTGGAGCAATTAAAAGGACGTTCTGCCAGATAAAGCGGAAACGTCGTGACAAAAATCGCCCATAAAGATTGCAAACATGTGCAAACAAACTTTTAATTGACATTTTCATGGTTATGTGCTTAATTTTAAACGTAAATAGGTGTACCTATTCACTTTGTCTATAGAACTGCTAATCGATTTTATTATAATAGAATTTTTAATGGTCATCATTTTTTTATTACTATCATACACATAAAAATAATAATTAATCTTGATTGAAATCTTTCAAATCAAATCAAGTTTAATTTCTGTAGGTTTTTTTATCAGTATGAGATATCGTTTCTTAGCAGCAGCTTAATTTTATATTCATTAAACAAAAAAAAATATTTTGTTGTAGCATCCCTTATGCTACGACAAATTAATTAAAACTGAAGCGATGTGCCTTAACAAGTAAAACAAAACAAAACGATGCCGAGAACAGAATTAAAAACCTCGATAGTCATGCTTAAAATAAAGGTTACAGCAGAAGCTTAGGAGCATTCGAAAAACCGAAACACATTCACATCTCAATTGAAACGTGCACGATCACACTCATCACTTGACCTTGGTTTCGCTTTCAAGCTCTTGCTCGTGCGCCGGCGCAGGTCGGGCACTCGAATTGGGTCGCCTGATGTAACCTGCTGAGAGAAAGTATCATAATTATGATGCTGCTAGGCATTACTTCGGGATTAGCGATGAAAATTTCCTTAAGTTACTGGAATATTAATGAGGAAATTCTCAAGTTGCCACCTTCTCGTTCAAATTAGAAATGATTGCGGCATATTCTGAACAGTCGGCGATCGCGACATTTGATGTTCAAACTGGTGTCTATATTAACTCATCAAGTGCCAAAGATATTGGCCCTAAATGCTTGGCAATAAATGTGCGAAGAATAATAGGTACCAAAAACAGTTCATGACAACATTCCCAATTTTGGAAACTTCCCTTGGGTTATCGGTACAATGCTATCGGGATACGCAATTCTGTTAACCTACTTTAAAACAACACTTGCAAAACTAAAAAGTTTAGATCAAAAGGTGCATTTAGACCATTCGCTCTTTCTATCCCCCACTCTACGAAATTCGTTCGTTACATAAAACGTGATTCGTCGAAATTCGTTGATTTCGTAGAGTGGGGGATAGAATGAGCGAATGCTCGTTTGGTCTTAATGCACCTAAAGGTGAACCGACAATATGATCAAGACTTAAAGACCCCAACCTTGCGATTCATTGTGGAGGATCGTGTATTAAATAGCTACGTTCAATAAATAGTGGATGGCTTTGAGGGTATGATACAAGTAATCACAGTCCTTTGTCACAGGCAGGTAGGTATGTATGCACAAAAATATGTCCATAACAAAAATAACCAACCTTTTAACGTACTCTACGATTTCACTACAGTTAATGTCGGAATTGTAAAAATTATCTCAATTCAGGTTCGTGAACAAGTTTAAAATACATTATACGAGTTGCATCCTCCATGTTATTTATGTAACAGTGCAGGTTCATAAAGTGTCGAAACAAGAGACGCGTGTGAAAGGAGCTTTTTGTCGTGTAGCATTAAAACGTGCCCGACTGACAGGCGAACTTGCTTACGTCATAATGTTTAAGGACATCGTTTATTTCGTAGGTATACTCTGTCAAATAATCTCTGGCATTGGCAGTAAAAAAGGCAGCAAATTCAAATATTCTATGGGCCAACTACATATTTGCATTTTTTTATTTTGCTGCCTTTCTTTATTGAAAACCTGGTTGGCTATAGTATAGTTAAGTACATTTTAGATGCCCTGAGACATTTTTAATTACTACAACAGGACTCATTGTACATAATGAGGAACAGTTTGCATACCATACGCCAGCAGAAAACAAAAAAAATTAAAAAAAACTAAAAACTTGCATTATTTAAATCAGTGTTTAATATACTCGTACGCGAAACTAGTACCTAAATTACTTAAATACCTCTAGGAGATTGATAAGATAAAATATGTTATAATAAATTAAGAAATAAATGATAGGATTTTCTCGTACATATATTATTTCTATTACTAAGCTCTCCATTCGACTACGCTTAAAGGTGCGTTTAAACCAGAAGAGCATTCGCTGTTCTAGCGCCCGTTCTACGAAATCAACCAATCGTGTTTTGTGTACCGATCGAATTTCGTAGAGTAGGGGGATAGAACAGCGAATGTTCTTTTGATCTGCATGCACCTTAAGCAGATCTTACGAACACCGCGCCAAACTTATACGACGGTACAACCGAGTCTTAGCACTTGTAACAAAATCAAATAAGAAAACTCCAATTGCCTACCGACAGCAATCATTGAAAGGTATAGACCAGGATGAAGGGACTCCCTTGTCCCAGTGATGGTCTTTCGAACGCCGCGCCAACCGCCGAACTTAATCTGATCGAGTCTTATCACTTGTAACAAAATCAAATAAGACAACTCCAATTACCTATCGAGAGCAGTCATTGAACGGTATAGACAGGACTCCCATGTTCCAGAACCACGAATGAAGTGTTGCCTCCCTGTCACACTTACGTACGAATTCACAAGTGCGAGAGAGAGCCAATACTTCGTTCATGGTTCGCGGTAGGGTCTCATCTTAAGGCATTTATTTTCATTTCGTGCTATGTCCTATCCTAAAGGTGCGTATAAACCAAGCGAACAAAGAGCTAGAACCAGAATAGAGCATTGATTCTTGATCTTTTAGTGTAAACGGAAGTTCGTTCTCAGCGTTTACACCAGAATATCAACGAGCAAGAACGCAAACCAAGAACTAGAGCACAATCCAAGAACCGATTCTTAGAGCATATGCTCTAGAGCTGTTTAGACCAGGCGAACGAGCGCCTCTGATTGAAGATAAAATTAGCAAATCAAATACGAATTACAGAGACTCGATTCCTGCATACGACGAACATTACGATTTTTGGCGAGCGACGGGAGATTCATATGACAGCCTCATGTATTTTAGTAAAATTTCGAAATCTTCGATATGTCTAATTACATCTGAAGTGTGTGCTGCAATAATTGAAGCATTGTCTGAATATACGAAGGTAAGCAACAAATTAAATAGGTAGGTATATATGTATTATTAGCAGAGATCAGACAAAATGTGCGTCATTGTTCGCAATAATATGAACATCACTTCAAAGTTGATTAAGTGAATAATTGAACGAATAATTTCTTGAAATTTAATTTCGAAGCATTAAGGTGATTATTTACAAAGGTTTTCATAGTTACCGGTGTCAAATTGGTAATTTTCTGAAAATTATTATAAATGATCAAGCAACTTAGTCATGTCCATATTATTGGGAACAATGACGCATATTTGTCCGATCTCTGATTATACTTTATATGTATACTTTAAAATGAAACTATTTCGAATGTAATCGGTCCAGCCGTTTTTGAATAAATACGGAACCCCACACTGAGCATGGCCCGACATGCTCTTGGTCGGTTTTTTATTTTTCTCTGAAGTTTAGTGCCTCGAGCCACGAACGGCTAGAACGAGCACGTCCCCGAATTCCGAACACGAAATAATGCTCTAGGCGACTGTTCGCACGCTCGGATGAGCGTTTACACCAAGCGAGCGACCATTCTTAGAATATCCGTAGAATATTGATAGAATCTATAAGAACAACGAAAGAATGCTCTGTCTCTGTTTACACAAAAAGAACTTCGTAGAGCGTCGATAGAATGAGCGAATGTTCTTTTAGTCTGCACGCACCTTAACTTGTTGTTTTACCAAGCTGTCCAATAAACCAGCCAATAGTTCATTAAATCAACATTTTGTCTATTAGTGGAAGTCGGCTTTCGTCACAAATATGTTAAAAAGTTCATTAATTCGGTGATGCCCTTCAACAGTTATCTCGCTTAACAACTCGTATTCAAATAAGTTTGCCGTGATAGACAGACAGGCGAGGCGACATTGTAGTTTCGATACATAAATAACGATTATTTGGTATCATGAAGCGAAGAAATGGCCCAAAAAGAACTAGGCTGGTCATTACCTATTAAAGATTGGATTCTTAATTTATTGTACAATATCAAATCACATTTAATCTACTCGCATTTTCCGTTACTAATTTTTTTCATTCAAAATAGGTGCATATCGAATTGTGGAAACTAGCTGGAACAGCGTTATACAATATTATACAATATCCAATTTTATATCGTGCCATTGACTGTGCCAATCGGGTATAAATTTTCATTTTCAAAAATGGTTAACCGAACCGAACAGCTATGACAGAAACTGAAGACACCAACAAAGATGATAAATGAGTACTTATTAATTTACCTTCATTACCTACCGATAGGCCATAGGGCTGGCTCGTTCCTTGCCCATCGAATTGATATTTATAAAGGTGCGGTTAAACTAAAAGAGCATTCGCTGTTCTAGCGCCCGTTCTAAGAAATCAACCAATCACGTTTTGTATACCGCAAAACGTGATTGGTTGATTTCTTAGAACGGGCGCTAGAACAGCGAATGCTCTTTTAGTTTAACCGCACCTTAATAGCAATTGCGATTATTCTGTTCGAGCAGAATGCCGAACATTCAGCACTAAGCAGATTCAGCGAGTAGTTCAACGAACGCTAAAACATTTTTCTATTATTCGGTTTCGAAAGAATATTTTGCTCCGAAGAATGCTATCCTATTTTATCAGCATCTTAAAAAATAAAAAATTTTTGAACAGTTGCTAGTGGTTTCTGAAATTTGATCCTTACCCATACCTAATTGGCTACACAGCTTTATTAGCTCAAGTGAGGTCATAATCTCAGCCATTTATTATATTATATATTAATTGAGTATCATATCTCAACTCATGTTCCGTTGATTGCGACCTCAGCATTATTTATCGTTGGATATGTTAATTCATTAGCAAACTCGAAGATTTGAGGATGCGGCATTGGCCAATTCCAGTCGTTATCAGAAGCAAGGTCGGAATACGCAGATGAAACGTAATCAATGACTATCTTACTTGAAATGTATGAAAATTTAGGATTGATTCCGGAATATATTTTAATTAATATTAATTATTAACTGGTACTCGTAAAGCAATCTTCGTAATAGTTAATGTAGTAATAATAATATGTTTCTTATTGTTGCATGTCGTTGCGTAGAACTTTTGTTAAAGTTTGTCACCCATAGTTCCAATTACTATCATCATCATCATCATCATATCAGCCGAAAGACGTCCACTGCTGAACACAGGCCAATTACTATACTGACTAGCAAATCTTTTCTATACAGGGATATTCACTGATCTTTACAATGCAACATAAAATAGCATGCACAAGGTTGTTGACACGTAGAACTTAGTAAACGCGTATTGACGTCTGCATCTGCACTAATACTAAATACGGTACTAATAGGTATTTATAATTTAATCTCCTTATTATGCACGGACCTCTAGTAATAGTAATTATAGCCTTACAGATGCCGCGATGACCACCATTAAAATTATTGGAGGAGCCATAATATAAACTATTTTATGTGAGAAATCTGTGGAGATTACCTATGTAAGAATGATTCGATTAATTGAATTAACCCATTGTGACCTAGCGGTGCAATTGAATATGATACGTAAAAATATTGCTAATAAGCCAGTTCAACGCGTAGATATGCACTATTATCTTTCAAGGGAACTAGGTATAGTTAGGTAAAAAAATGTAAACTACTAACTTCTACTATGATCTACGCCCGCATTTTATCGTAAAAACTCTACGCTGGTGCCTTTTTAAAAGTAAAAATACACTTGTGGTAATAGATCACCGCTCTTCCAAGGGGTAATAACACTATAATCTTAGGATATCTTCTTAAGAATACAAAATTTAAGAAGTAACAAAAGTATCAAGTTTAACATGCATAAACTTATACAGCGTGTTTTTCTTCATATGCTATAACTTTAAGGGAAGCTTATTTAGGTCAAATATAATTAATTTCTCTAAGAAACTAGTGTTTTAACTCTGACCGTTATTGAGTTATTAAAAAAATAAGTTTAATCACTGAACATGTGTATTGCAACCTTTATTACATTCTAATGTTACTTATTTTGACATGTGCCGTCAGTCACCTGAGATTAACTTTTATTTTATTCTTAAGGTTCTCTCACACTTACCATTTCATTTATTATGTATGAAAACAAAAAAAAAATATTTTTTATCGTATTTTCCAAAAGCCGATATACCAGACAACTTCTATTAATGGCCCAAGTAACCTGTCTAATTTATGGCAAATCGAAACGAACACCCTGTATAAAGATATCAAGGAAATACCTTACTGCATGCATCTCATGGTATAATATTAAGTACTGAATCTGTCTGTTTTGTCTTGTCCTGTCATGCTTGTTATATTTGCCACGAATAAATTATTTGTATTAGTATTTGTAACATTTAATAATACAGTAAACATAACTAAGCAGATGAAAAAGAAAAGAAAGAACAAAAATGTCTAGAAGCAAGTTTTACATATTAATAGATGAAACCTTGGAAGGTTGTTGTTGTTGTTAAGTTCCTCTATTATATTATTGCATTTATAGAAAGATAATCAGTCTTGAAAAGGCAGATGAAAAAGAAAAGAAAAAACAAAAAATGTCTAAGCAAGTTTTACATATTAATCAATGAAGTCTTAGAAGGTAACATCAATTACGGCTATGTTTATGTATGAACGCGTCTAACTCTTAATGTCTTCTTTAACGATACCGACCGCTTAAGGCGAAGGCTGTGGCTGAGTATAAACATAATATATTTTCGTAAGCAACCAATATTCCACATAATATATGTATACTCGTGATCTCTAATAACCCGAAAGATTTTAACCACGCATTTTTGATGTAAAAACAAACAAAAAATATTACATGACTTTTGTCATTTTTGGCGAATAAAAAATTTATTATTTTTTTTTTTTTCAATTGTTATTTAATTTTTGAATGTATTTTAACATAAAAAGTAAAAGTTATTCATGAAACTAGCACTTACAATGAGTGTTAAGGTATTTTTTATACAAAAACCTCATTTTTAAAAGGTTTTATTTCTCACTTTTCGACATCTATTAATGAGGTTAGTGAGACTATTCTCCATAATGGCACCAACGCCGTTAAAAAGACCTTTTGTGCCGAGTTACAATTAGAAAATATGTTTTTTTTTAATTGGTAATAACTCTGAAACTAGGCGATATCCAGAAAAGTTTATACGACATTATAGTTTCTAAATGTGGTCAGGAACACACTGTTAAAATCTTTCGGGTTATTAGAAATCACGGTGTATAAAGATATCAAGGAAATACCTTACTGCATGCATCTCATAACATAACAGGGACATACAAAATTTACACTGAACAAGTCAATATGATAATCTAAAACAGGGTTTTTATAAGGCATTGCACGCTTTCTATAGGTACTCGTATAGTAACGTTCTACCTATACATGTACGCATCTTTCTAGCAGAATGTCAGCGATGTGGCTTGCGGCATCAACATGCTGAGCCAGCGCCTATTCTCTACCACGACACATGGTCAAAACAACTTAATATTTTTTTATTTGTAATTCTTCTGCAAGTTAGCGTTAAGTTGCATGCCTTTTCTTTGTTAATTTCTCTCTTTTTATACCTACCGTGTAAGTTGTGGAAATTGAATAAAGTCTTTATCTACCTATCTAATCCATCTAACAAGTTCCATGTCGAGTTATTCGGAAAGTGAAGGCGCGTGACATGTATGGACGTACCTTGCTGCCAGACGTACACAGACATACTCTTTACAACTTATGCCTAACAATCACAATAAGACGCAGTTCCCACAAATAAAACCATTCCCACGATACATCGGTTTTTAATAATCGTATAACGGTAATTTGTATGTGGCTGCATATAGTCTTCTACATACCGATTCGCAGTTCATATATGGACTGCGTGCGATGTACTATAAGATGTTCATACATCTTATAGTACAAAAAGTAGATATGGGGTACCTAAAGTATTTCCATGCACAATCAAAAATCCGTGTAAGATTGCTTATAACTAGGTCATTTCATCATCATCATCAGCCAATTGATGTCCACTGCTGGACATAGGCCTCCCCCAGAGAGTTTCACAAAGATCGGTCGTGAGCTGTCCGCATCCATTGGACACCCGCAACCTTTACCAGGTCGTCGCTTAGGTCATTTAAATTGGCATAATCGGTTTTTAACCTCTCATATGTCGCAAATATGATCGGAATATATGGCTATAAGCTGTTTTCAAGAGTCATTACGAATCGTCTTGCACGCAGGCTTGATGACTTCCAGCCTCCCGAACAAGCCGGTTTCCGAAGAGGCTTTAGTACCGTAGACCACATCCATACGCTTCGCCAGGTTATACAGAAGACCGAAGAATATAACCTGCCCCTCTGTTTAGCGTTTGTGGACTACGAGAAAGCCTTCGATTCGATCGAAACATAGGCAGTACTACAGTCTCTCCAACGGTGCCAAGTCGACTACCGCTATATCGAGGTGTTGAAGTGTTTGTACGAGAGCGCCACAATGTCAGTCCGACTCCAAGACCAGAGCTCGAAGCCTATTCTGCTGCAGCGGGGAGTTAGGCAAGGAGATGTCATCTCCCCTAAGCTGTTTACCGCTGCACTGGAGGATGTCTTTAAGACTCTGGACTGGAGAAGGCTGGGTATCAACATAAACGGCGAGTACCTCACTCACCTTCGATTCGCTGATGATATAGTAGTCTTGGCTGAGACCTTGGAGGACTTAAGTACTATGCTCGTTGACCTCAGTAAAGCCTCCGAGCGAGTTGGTCTTAGGATGAACATGGATAAGACGAAAATCATGTCGAATTCCCATGTAGCACCAACTCCCGTAATAATCGGAGACTGTACACTCGAAGTTGTAGACGAATATATATACCTAGGGCAAACTATTCAGTTAGGTAGGTCCAACTTCGAGAAAGAGGTCAATCGTCGAATCCGACTCGGTTGGGCAGCGTTCGGGAAGCTACGACACATATTTTCGTCCAATATTCCGCAGTGTTTGAAGACGAAAGTCTTTAATCAGTGTGTGTTGCCAGTGATGACATACGGTACTGAAACGTGGCCGCTTACAATGGGTCTCATAAGAAGGCTCAAAGTCACCCAAAGGGCAATGGAGAGGGCTATGTTAGGAGTCTCTCTGCGTGATCGGATTAAAAATGAGACCATCCGCAGCAGAACCAAAGTAACCGAAATAGCTCTCCGAATAGCTAAACTGAAGTGGCAGTGGGCGGGGCACATTGCGCGTAGAACCGATGGCCGTTGGGGCGGGAAGGTTCTTGAGTGGCGGCCACGTACCGGAAGGCGTAGCGTGGGTAGGCCCCCCCACAAGGTGGACCGATGACCTGGTGAAGGTCGCAGGAGTCCGCTGGATGCGGGTGGCGCAGGACCGGTCATTGTGGCAATCTTTGGGGGAGGCCTATGTTCAGCAGTGGACGTCTTTCGGCTGATATGATGATGATGATGATGATGTCGCAAATATTTATTTCTAATACTTTTCACGTACTAAACACCTCTGGAACAATCTTCCACTTGATATTAAAAATTCCAACAGCAAACTAGCTTTTAAACATTATGTCCGTGCTTTCTTTGCTAGCAGATTAAACGATTAGACAACTAGGTTCAAATTATCACACATTTCGTCTTTATTTATATATATATATATATATATATTTTTATATTATGTATTAATTTATATATATTATCTATTATATTATGTATTGCATGCATACGTTATTTTAGTAAGAATATTTGTGTCGTAGGCGTAGGGTAGTTTCATTGATAGTAAGTAGTAAGTAATCTTGTATAGCACCG
>JALPQI010025131.1:0-12683 GCA_025490895.1 Thaumatotibia leucotreta
GAGGAGCAAGTCACGCATAGTGCTTTCCTTTGGCGCGTGAGATCGCTGACAATGCATGACGTGTCCTTATAAATATAGATCATAAGTGTGAAAGGGATGTCGCCGGTGACCAGGCGCGGATCCAGGATTTCGTTCAGGGGGAGGGCATTGACCAGTGGCGTAACTATACCATCTGGGGCCTGTGGCAACTTATTTTGATGGGGCCCTATCAGTAAAAATAGTCACATTGTACTCAGTTTAAATTTAAATTCACGGCCTCTTGGGTCGGGGGCCCGTGGCATTTTGCCAGCCCTGCCACCCTATTGTTACGCCATTTGCATTGACTTATACTTATATTTAGGGACAGTGCCCCCATTGACCCTCCCCCCCTGAATCCGAGCCTGCCAGTGACAGAGATTTCCATTAACTTGTAAACCAGTCTTCGGCTGCCCTTCCAGCCGAAGACTCGCTTACTCTAACTCTGGTACTGACCTCGAATTCGTGCTTGCCCATCTTCTCCTTCAAGTGGAGCAGCACGATGTACACAAGGTCTGTGTCGCCGCTGGCCGTGGCCTTAAGCAGAGCCGTGGGGCCCTCGCCCAATTGTAGCAGTAGAGGGACTTGCAGTTTACTGTGGCTCTCGTATTCGAGAATCTGTAAATGAAATTTTCATGAGCCCATAATCTAAGGCCTAGCAACTAGTCTTTTCGAATCATACCTAGAAGATGCTAACACTACGTCATCGACCTACGAATACTGCTGGATCTAGTCAGTGGGATTAAGGGACAACACAATAAAAATCCGTCGGATCCTTTTAAAAAAAAATGAAAATCGTTTATTGTTCCAAGACAGTTCAGTCCTGCGCTAGGAAACCCTGTGTTACAGGACTCAGTTTCGGAGTCACAGTTTGAGTTGGGTTTGTTTGTCAGAATATTTCCTTTAACTTGTGAACTTACTAGATAACTGTCTACATAAATGTTTTGCATGGTTTTCATTAACGCTTTGTGCTTTCCGTTAATGCGTTACAGACTGACCATGGCTGCAAACCGGCATGTTATGATATTAATAGTTTCTCAAACTTGCTACGGAATGTTGATGTTACTTACTTTAAATTAAACCCGGAAATACTATGTATCCGGTGTCATATGCTAAGATGATATGTAAAGAGATTTCATGTATTTATTTCACACCTAGGACTGCAAACAAACTGTCTTTTGTTTTGAAACGTCAAATTGTGACACTGTCTTGACATTCAGTTACAGAAAAAAAAAACCTAAGAACTAATGTCTATACCACCAGGTAAAAGGAAACCTCAAACAGATTAAAAAAAAATTAAGCGCGAATGTTTTTTTTAATGTTGTACGATACTGAACTATTGGTTTATTTACAAATCAAATAGTAAGGTTCGGCGAAATCAGTTTGTTTTATTTCATGGCAAGTTTGAGAAAAGCACTATACAAATCTCGGCGAGAAACAGGGTTACAGGCCGCGTATATATCTACTTGGCCTGTAACCCTTCGTTTCCCGTCCTCTATAGTAATGTACTATTACCTTAATGGCGAGAGCCTTCCGCCCCTTGTCGGAGGCTTTCTTGGCTATAGTGGTGTACGAGATGCCGGGTACGTTGCGCAGCTTCTCGCCGATCTCACGCGCGGCGCTCTCGTTGTCCAAGTGAGGCTGCGTCACCTGATGAACATATAAATATAGTGGGATAATCTTACACAAATCGGCCAAGACCTATGGTAAGCTAAATGAAGGCTTGTGTACCTACCAATCTACGATATATGTAGGGTGAAGTTTACAGGGTTAATTCACTTAATTCTGAGGTCATATTGATGAACTTTTATTATGGGATATATATAGGTATATATAAATATGGCATTCTGGATTCTTATCCTGTTAGGGCAAATGCCCTAACAGGATAAGAATCCAGAACCTCCAGCTTTGTAAGCTGGGTCACTACGAAGTACCTATGTTACGCAGGCTGGCCACTATAATAGATGTTTTCACTTCCTCATGCTCGTTAGATTCGAGTTTATATCGTACGTAGGAGCGCATACAATTGATTTACATTTTATTTCCAAACTAGGATAAGGCTTAACAATAACAGCTAATCACAGTCAAATTGATTTTTTATTGCCCTACAATTTAGAAGAATAAACTTGCCATAAGGATAAGTCTATTTTTCTGGATTTTCCTATAATTTCTTTGCATGGCGTGTTTTTATACACCGTTTGATTCAATATATTTTAAAACCGCATGACTAAAATGAACCATATTCTATTAAAAATAATATTCATTCAGATCGTTATAATAATAGTAGTTACGGGACCTACATTGAATCACCTATCCTCTAACAACGTAGGTACACTAGGTACTTGTATACAAGTGCATTATCGCAGTGATACTAGATAGAAAGTACAAAGACTTTAATATCATAAAAACTGTCAATCCCCAACACTACGTGCTACGGCGCGTACTGCGTGTGTTATATCGTAGTTTATTGTTTGCACTTTATCTTTGTCATAATTCCTAATGTGTGGTCCAATATTGTCATTGCTGATGTTCATGTAATAAAACACACACGCCGTGTAGACTAATATGATGTAAAATTATTATTATAGGTATGCTGGCTCACCATTTGCCACAGCACTCGTCGAATTATTCGTGCTTGAGGGCGAAGACGAACTTGGATATTATTGTGTGGAACCTACCCGAGGTATAGTAGCACATCTTTCGGAGTCGACTGTCAGAGGGTCTACTGTGAACCACGATCGACGTGTTGCGTCTTTCTTGCACTTGTAAATTTAAACGTAAGTGTGACAGGAAGGCAACACTTCAATCATGGTCCCCGGTAGGCCATCAGTTCCTACATTTTGTCGTGCCGTGAGTGACAAAATGTATGAATTGGCAGGTTCTCTCTCAGGACTCTGAAAGATGTGCAATTCCCCGATAACGATATGAATACTGACCGGAAAATGATGAGATGAGTGCCGAATATATAAATATCCGTCTCGTCACTCGTATGAACAGCTAAATACACCATAATCGGTAGAAAACGTGCAACAGTAAGGTGCACGCGGTGTTGTATGGAAGTCTAGTCTTGTATAGTTATTGTCTCGTGTATATGTATACTAATACCTCTCTTCAGCGATATCAGTGAGATTTTATGCATTTCAAGCATAGGTATACACACAACCTCGTTCAAGGCTTACGACTACGATCCAAATAATAGATTACAATTAAAATTCATAGTGATATCAAGTGTACCCTGAATTTCCTATCAATATATCTCACATAATGAAAATTTTGTAAGTAATATTCAATCCATATCGTATCTGTTGTGCTGTAAGTTTGGTGGCACGCAGCCCTTGTGTAAAATATCCCATTAAATTTTCTATCGAACGATTTTTTAATATTTGCATGACCTTTGACTATTCGTCATCAAACCACTTTAACCTAATGAGCCGACAGTCAACAATCTTCAAATTGACGTCATCTACTAAAGTAATTTCTTCAGCATCAATTATTAGTTTTCATTTGCAAATCATTTTGCAGTAACTAAGAAAGCCAAAGTGAGTAGGTAAGGCCTTTATACATTTGAAAACTTTTGTCTTGAAATATTATTTTTCTTTTTACAGAAACCGTAAGATAGTCCAACGTGGTTCAACTTCAAGGGTAATCTTTTTTATTACGAGCCCCCTGGGCTATCGTGACATAACAGAGACTATTAATTTTAACAATTTGGCTACAGTAGTTTTTCATCTCAGTATGATAAATACAGATAATAAAAGCATTGTGCAATTACGCTCCGTGGAAATGAAAAAAGATGAGTCCGCAAAGGGATCCATAATCCCTGTAAAAATTACATATGAGAATTTTAGCGACCAGTTCTATTGCACTGATGAATGGATAGAAGTCCATATTTTAAAAGATTGCAAGGCTATACATTCGATCAGTGGTGCGAATTTTTATAATTTGGAAGTGGATGTTGCTGTACTGAACACGATGCCGACTACTCCGTTACTTCAAAATAAATTGTATGAAGACACGGAATTCACCGATTTTGATCTGAGCACATCCGACGGTAGTGTGCCAGTACACAAAGCTATACTGTTCATGCATAGCGACATGTTCAAGCTGATGATGAGAGGGGAATGGAAGGAGACGTCGCAAGGACGCATCAGCATGGATGGCGTCACAGTCCAGACCCTGAAGCAGCTAAAGGACTATATGTACTTGGACGCGTTGCCTAGTGAAGACGACCACGTAGAGACTCTACTTCAGATAGCAGCGCACTACTTCATGGACAAGCTGAAGACGGACTGTATCGCCAGGCTGTCGCGGGCGGTCACTCCACACAACTTGGACCATCTTGTTGAGCTCGCTTGTGTACTTAACCTACCTGACTTGGTGCGGGCCATTCTGTTTGAAACTCCGGACGATATTGTAACTGGTGCTTATCAGTTGAGAATGAACAAGCAACAGTCGGATGGTCAGAAATCTGACAGTTGAATTACTTGGCTGTAACATCTATAGTTATCATTTTAAATGAGCGACCTACTATGAATATAGTTATACATACAAATATACAATACACACATGCAGGTAAAGATGCTCATTGCAGACGTGAGCAGAGTAGTTTAAAAGATCTTAAATGTTGTTTGGTAGTTAATTGTATGTATCATTTGTGGTGGTACCTACTTATAGGTATCAAATGTCCAATGAACCAATGATGTACCGTTTTATTTAAAACTTTTGTTTATAATTTATATAATGTTTTAATGTTTATTTGGGCACAAACGGTACATGTTTCTTATAATTAGAAGTATCAGTACCTACATATTTCATAAACCAATACAGTTGCCACTAATTAATACTAATAATACAGGTTCTTGCCGGGGATTTGAACATAGATATTTTAAACACAGGAGGGCTTAATACACTGACATCGGAATATCTATGTCTTTTGGCTGAGCACGGTCTCAATTCCTGTATTGACTCTGTGACACATCATAAGTCATGCCTCGATCATATTTTTGTATCGGGACCCAGTATGGCAGAATCTGTAGTCTGTTCTGCTGACTTAACGGATCACGCTCTTACTATGATAGGAATATCTCTTAAGCTTAATAAGCCTCCCGCCCAAAATCGAATTAAAACTATTATTGACTACGTTTCAGTGAGGTCAGAGTTGGGCAAGGTCAACTGGTCACATGTTCTGCGTAGTGATAGGCTCGACGAGGCTGTGGATATGTTTACCACGGAAGTATCCTCTGCTTTGTCCAATAATTCAAAACTCGTAAAAGTAAGCCGCTCTAAACACGTGATACGGCCTTGGATGACGCCTGGACTACTTAGGTGCTCTAAACATAAAGATAAACTGCACCTAGAAGCACGAAAAGATCCTGATAATCGCTATAAAAAGTTAGTTTTCACCCGTTACAGGAATTTTTATATTACTCTCCTTAGAAACCTTAAGTCCGCACACGATCGCAAAGAACTGGCTGAAAATATAGACGCACCAAAAAAATTGTGGAACTCAATTAATCGTATTACTCATAGGACCAAATCTGTTAAATCGGCAGAGGATCTTCTAAATATCAAACCTACTGCTGGTGAGTCAATTGAACATTGTAATAACTTCTTCTCTACGGTGGGCTCTAGACTTGCTGAATCGATATTACTCGAAATTAATACTAACCAAGAAATGTTAGCCTCTAACGTGCACACTGCAAGTTGCAATAATTTCTCAGGATCGTTTTTCATAGCACCAACGGATCCTAGTGAAGTGCTTAATCTAATAAATAGGCTTGACCTAAGCAGTGCTCCAGGTTGTGACGGAGTTACTAATCGACTTTTAAGAGCTATTGGCGATGTCATATCTCCTCCACTTGCGGCCATCTTCAATTTAAGCATTGCATCGGGTACTTTTCCTCGGGAATGGAAAACTGCCACAATTGTCCCCATTCATAAAGGCGGATCTACCGTGTTGCCTAGTAACTACCGTCCTATCTCTCTTCTTGGAGCTTTTTCCAAGTTACTGGAACGTGTAGTTAATAAACGCCTCGTCAATTTTTTGGAGCAAAATGGCCTTTTGTCAGAGCGTCAATTCGGTTTTCGCCATGGAAAGTCTACGGAGGATGCCGTTAAGCTTCTGACCGATATAGTTGTCTCACACCTTGACGAGGGTAGAAACTGCATCGGCGTCTTCCTGGACTTGGCGAAGGCCTTTGATACAGTGTCAGTGCCCATCCTGCTCAAGAAACTAGAATTGTTTGGAATACGTGGAACTCCTCTGAACTGGTTTTCTAGTTACTTGACAGGCAGAAGTCAGCGTGTGTGCCTATGTAATGTAACTAGTGCCTCAAATACTGTATCATTTGGCGTCCCTCAGGGTAGTGTACTTGGACCTACGCTATTTCTGGCATACATTAATGACATAACGTCTCTGAACCCTACTAACAGTGAAATCCTGTGCTACGCCGATGATACAGCCTTAGTGTTCTATGGTGAATCTTGGAAAGCAGTGCAGGACGCGGCCACGTCCGGACTTCGTCTTTTATCCCGATGGCTAAATGATAACCTCCTCACCCTCAATTCGGAGAAAACAAAGTTTATAAACTTTCACAAAACGGCTGCCTCCAGTCCCCCTTCCTATTTGTCCCAATTAAAGGTTCATAGTGACCACTGCCCTGCGCAGTCTGACTCTGTAGTCTCGGTGTGCTCTTGTAGGCGTATAGGAAGAGCCAGCTCTATTAAATATTTGGGCGTTGTATTAGACGAGAATCTGAACTTCAAATGTCATATTTCGGCAACTGCAGGTAGGATTCGCAAATTAATGTACACCTTTAAACTATTACGGGATGCGGCCAATGGTGCGTTACTTAAAGCAGTGTACTTGTCACTCGCTCAATCGATTTTAAATTATTGCATACTTGTATGGGGAGGCTGTGCTAAAACTACCCTTATAGTGCTGGAGAGGGCTCAAAGAGCTATTCTCAAGGTTTTACTGGGAAAGCCTCGAAGATTTTGTACCGCTGATCTTTTCAAAGAAGCACAGGTCTTGAGCGTACGGCGATTGTACTTGTTGCGTCTCACCACCTATGTGCACCGTAGAGTCTGGAATTCGCCTGATCATAGCTCATTACTACTAAGAAGAGTCTACGGTTCGTGTGAATTCAGCTTTTGCAAAGAGATTTTGTGCATTTCTTTTTCCGCTTGTGTATAACAGAATGGTCAAGATTTGTGACATAAAAGACTGCAACTCATCCCAGGCTAAGCGTAGTATATTTTCGAATATTGTTCTTTGGAGTTACAGTGAATCGGAAGACATTCTGCGCTTAAACTAAAATATATATAACAGTAGCGGACGACAGCTTTGCCTATGCTGTCGTCCGATCCCAAGAGATTTGTTTATTCCTCGCAGGGCTACTCTTTATTGGATTTTTGCCATCTTTAGTCATTTACACATTATTGCTCGCACACTATCTTCACCCACACACACACACACACACATATATACACTACTTACACATCACGTACACAAACCCATCATTTAAATGTTCATTCTGTTAGTTACTATACCAATAGTTTAATTTTTAACCTAACATTATATTAGATATATTAAAATGTTCAAAACCTGTTAGTTCACTTGCGCTTCGCATTATTTTTGGAAATTCTGTTTGATCTGGCCCCCACGATACAGGCCTTGCCTAGTGTGGGGATCACTGTAACACTTATCAGTATGCAATGTATTTTTTGGCTAATAAACATATTTTGATTTTGATTTGATTTGATTTGATTAATAAGTCAAAAAAGAGAGCTGCGATGTGAATTATCGTCCGCAACAAGCTTGATGATTTATTTTTATCAATTGTTATTATGCATTATCTTTGTGGCAGATAATGACGATAAAGCAAGTACCCATTTCCTCATTGTCTGTAAAAATATCGGTAGAGGTTGTTTGGGATTTATAGACGTGCTTATAATACAAAAAATAAGTAGAGCCATAAAACAAAAACACTAAGAAATAAATAAAAAAGTCTACTCTACTCGACGAAAATGTCTCATCATACCGTGTAAGTTAACATTCATATTATATTATTATATTTTCAATATCGCTATCGTGGTAGCAACATGCATCAATTGCTTTTAATTGTTTATATGTTTAGAAAGACGTGTTCCATTACGATATTCATTTCAACTCTTACATGTTTTGCGTATTATTTAAATATTTCGTGGATGCCAGTAGTATTAAGAAGTGCAAATAAAAAACACCTAAAAGTGATAGGAACTACTAGCACTAGGTCGGCTCTTTGTATAATTCGGGGATTACCGCAAAAGAGTCTGAGGCTGTCGTGGGGGATTTCCTGTCCTACATTCGTTTGTTTATTCTCATTTGTTTCTTGAAGTGCGTTGTGTTTGGTTGGCGATGATGAAGTTACGGTTACTGATTGGGTGTTTGTAGATATTGAGTTTATTGTAGAATGTGATTTTACAACATCTCTTCCAAATCTTATGATTGCACTGAAATTGTTCATGGCGGTTTGCGTGTCCGTAGTTTCATGTGAGAGAAGTTTCAATAAATTAAAATCAATAAACAACTATTTGCGGGCAACAAAAATTCAATCGCGGCTTAGCCATCGAACACGAGGCAATACAAAATATAAATTTCGATGATGTTATTGCTGAGTTTGCAGCTGCCAAAGCTAGAAAGAAGAAATTTTAATTGTATAACAATTACTGTTCTGTCTTAGTTATTATTGGGTTTTGTTATTTATTTAATATTTCGGCGTAGGGCCCTTTCATATCAGGTTCGGCCAAGCTATAGGGGGATGGTTTAGCTATCTACGCACTTATGCGTGTGGGCATGGACTCATAATGAAAAACACAACATGAATTAAGACCTTTTTTTATTACTACTCTGGTTCGCAAGAGTTAAACCACAACAGAGAAGAACCAGGAAGAAACTCAGCGGGTTGTATGTTTTAATCTTTTCAAATCATTAGTAATTACAATTTTAGATCATTACAATAGGTACACACTTAAAACACGATTAATCAAAACACTTTAAACAACAACAACAACTAATGGAAAACGACTGGAGAGTTCTAAGTTTGAGTCCATGCTTTACCAATTTCAAAACACAAGAAATAACATCTTTCGTCAGGATGCTAGGATCTGAATCTGAATCTAACGAACTATTGAATCTAGTCAAACTCCTCTTACTCTGGAGTGCAATTAATCAAATCTATTCGCGGTCTCAAGATAGACTTAAGGAAAGGAATGATCATAATCTGAATCTATTCCAAGTCTAGGCAAGAATTACTTCTTTCTAAGTCTAACGCGCGAATGTGAATGCATCATGAAAACAGCGCTAGTGACCTTTTATACTGTCAGGTCATAAACTACCTGCTTCACAGGCGGGTAGATCTCAACCGGGTTTTATTATCTACCTGCAGCATGGACCAAAGCAAAGACCACTCCAAGCAATACATTGCTTATCGTTTTCTAGATTTAGTAACTCTTAGCAAATTAATTGTAAACATTGCAAACAAAACTATTCTCAATGTGAATAAGACAATTCTGGCGTTTGATGACTCGACGTGTCGTACAGGTCTGCCTGCACCAACTGAAGCGCGACTCCGACACGGCCATTCTGACGTGACAAGCGTCCTCGCTTGTGTCTGAAACAAACATGTACACTAGTAATCTTTATTACCGCTCGGTCACCCTGACCAACATCTGTCTCCGTAAAAAAAAATCAATTCAACTCAAGGAAAACAAAATTCAACTATTTTCAACTGAATTAAAAATTACTTCACGTCATTTCATTAATTCCAATTTATCATTAAATCTGAATGCTTGCTCTTCAATTAGTACCACCTGGCTTTCATAGCCTCATTTTTCGAAAACATTGCAATAGAACTCGGAAAAATGTCTCAAGATACTTTTCATTTAATCTAATTAAACAACGCACATAAGCTTACATCATGATTTTTAACTTCTCACAACAGAATCAACAAGATTCTCGGCCAATCCAAATTAGCCATATCGCAATCTAGTCACATAGACTCAGGCCCCCCGCCGTATCAGTGCCGAGCATTGCGCTCTGAACGACCATAAGGCCACAGTTACAACTACGGCACGTGACTGCGGTGCGGCCAAAAAAAAAAATCAAGATGCTTGCTCAACTTTATCACTTGTACTAGGTCAGATTATGAGAGACAGTTCCCACATTGACGCATTTTCTAATTCGGTCATGAGCGTACTTGTAGGTGCATTTAGAGTGTAGTTACTTCAAACTATTACGATCGCCATCAAGTACCTCCAAGACCTTAAACGGGCCTTTCAATTTCGATTTCAATTTTGTCTGATTGCGTTCTATCAGCACAAGGTCAAGTCACACACAAAAAAATGTCAATTTTGATAGTGCCAGCTTAATTTTACCAGTTAAAAAAAAAAACAAAATTAATTTAAATTAACGAATCAAGTCCAGTCAAGAGACTTCCTTATTAAAATAAAAGTCACGTTTTTGTCCATCGAAAACTCATGTGACATAGTCATCCATCAATTTACATTCAACAAAAATAACTTCTTTCGTGGCATTACCAATTCTAACGCAAAATCGTAAAAAATAAAAGTGAAAATAAAGTTGTAGTTTTCTTAATAACCGTTTTAGGGAAAACAAAATTCTAAATTTTCAATGAGTACCTTTGTACTCGCATTAGTAACAAATAAAACCGGCCAAGTGCGAGTCGGACTCGCGCCGTGAAGGGTTCCGTACCATTATCGATTTATTATAAAAAAATACAGTTAAATCAACCTTACTCAAAAACTATAGAAGATAATTTAATCAAACCAAAAATCGTTGATAGAGTTTATTAATGTGCATAACATATATTTTTTTTTAGAATTTTATATCGCGTAGTTTAAAAAAATAGAGGGGGGGGGACACATTTTTCAGACTTTGAGAGCTGATATCTCGAAAACGATTTGCTTAAATAAACATGAGATTTATAAACCTTCATATCATTTTCAAAGACCTTTCTATTAATACCCCACACGCTTATATACAACAAAAAAAATTTTTCTATCCCTCAGTTACATGTATGGAGGGCCCCCACCCCAATGGTTTTTTTTTACAATTTAGTATCATATTCCTGTAGCGGTTCATATAACACATATCCTTACCAAATTTCGTTACTGTAGCATTTACAGTTTCCGAGTAAATCGGCTGTGACAGACGGACAGACGGACAGACGGACATGACGAATCTATAAGGGTTCCGTTTTTGCCATTTTGGCTACGGAACCCTAAAAATTAAATAAACCACTTTGTAATTTCAATTTTAACCAGTCATTAACTTCTTACTACTTTACTAGCCAGTAACAAACATAGTTCTGCAATAGTCAAATGAAACTGTTCAACAAAAATAACAAATAGGTTACAGTACTCTAAAGTTGGTCTACCTCCATCCGGTAACCAAAACAACAGTTGCTTCCATCCAGCAACAACAAAATTGGGTCTACCTCCATCCGGTAACCAAAACACAATTGCTTCCATCCAGCAATAATTGGTCTACCTCCATCCGGTAACCAAAACCAAAAACACATCGACCGATTACACCATCAAACCAAACGCATGCCACCCACAATCGTGGCCGCACTGAGACGGAAAAATAGATCCGATTTTACACCTACGACTACGAATGATAAAATGGTTGTATGCAGTCTGAGAACACGTAACCAAATTGAATGTAAAAAGTTTCATTACACGATTGCAAACTAAATGACTAATTCCAATAATTATAATCCACAACTTTAATTGAACTAAAGTAGTCAAATTGAAACTATTGACAGCTCAAATAATAAGAAATGACTATCACCACCAACATCATAACCGTCATCATGACCTTCATCATGACCTTCATCATGACCTTCATCATGACCTTCATCATGACCTTCATCATGACCTTCATCATGACCTTCATCATGACCTTCATCATGACCTTCATCATGACCTTCATCATCATCATCGGCATTTTCAATTTATAAACTCAAAAGGATAAGCCCTCGATGACTACTACAACATTAGTTTCACTAATTAGCTCAGGGCTCAAATAGCCCAACAAAAATGTGAACTTCTCACCGGAATCAACAACGCTGTCTGTTGTAATGGTGTGGACACACCACGCGTTGCACCACGGTGTTCAAGGAAGGCAGCAGCGACACCAGTCTTCATCACGATAGGCAGCAGCGACACCAGTCTTCATCCTCTGCCACGCCGTCGGGACGTGATGACAGCAACAGGCATGATGCCGGCAGGTTGCTCTGGTTGGCAATGTTGAACTGAAAATATCAAATTGTACGGTATCAGTTTCATCACAGAAATAATTTGCATGCGGGCTCAGCCCAAGCTCATCACGAGACTAGAAAATTAAGTTTAGGGTATTGGCATCTGCTTACACTTTGTCATTGAAATAATCTCGCAAACAATAAAACGTTTTGAGAACACAAAAACTTACAAACAAATGTCAACCGTTATTTTTTAAATTACTACTTCGAATTTGCATTAAAACAATTGGAACGAAACCTGTCCTTTTATTTTCGTTGCTCCAAAACTCGGGTCTTTGGCAGCTTTTCTCTTATTTTCTTGTACACCTTGCAATAAATTGTCAGAAATTGCGCTCGTTTCATCGC
>JALPQI010025133.1:0-16110 GCA_025490895.1 Thaumatotibia leucotreta
GATACTACGACATTCTAATTTAGTATTCCTATACCGAATACTAATAATTTCCTGTTTTAAGAACCTATCTAATCGTAGGCAAGCTCTTAGGATTATATTTACATGCAAGGTATTCATAGTATATTTTCTTTTGGGGTTAACCGGGCATATTATGCAATCACTTTTTGATGCTTATATATGAAGAAACGACAGACTGGTAGTTTTAATCGCTATTCGCTGTTATTTAAAATTTTCTACTCAAATTACAATCCTTATCACATCTTTTAAATTTTAATAACCAAATTATGATCCTGAATAAAAATAAATAATAGACATAATAGACATTCGTTTTTTTCTGTTATACTGCTAATGAATGGCACTGCAAGTGTTACTAGTGGAAAAACCCCGCATCGCATGGATCTTAAAGCGTTAATAGACGTTCGAACATGGTCCACTCCGCACCGCGAACTTGGTCCGCTCCGTACCAAATTCGATGGTGTGTTTAGCGGTCCGCCGACATTATTATTATTATTGACGGTGCGGTCGGTTCGATGGTTTTCCCACAGGATTTGGTGCGGTCCGCACCAAGTTCGCTCATGTGGACGGCGCCACCGCACCGTACAGCGCTTACTTGTAGGTAATTAATTAAAAGTAATCAAACAATTCGTAAATTTTCGGGTATTTATGAAATTTATAGACATAACAGTGTCTCATAAATAATAATGTGCCAAAATGTAATTATTATTATTTATTTATTTTCAAATGTTAGTATGGATAATAATGTTATTTTCTGTTTATGTATGTAATAATAATGTTGTAAACAATGTGACATGTAAAATTCGAGGTCTCTATTAAGTCGCATATGACTATATGACTCTGTCTTTTAAATAAATTTTTGCCCATTCTTTTCTTTTTTTTTCTCCTTATTAATTGGTGTTGTAGCGACGATGGTTGCCACAACTAACGCGATTTTAGCTTTTTTGGATAAAATCGGAGGCATATCGACGTGATCACTGTCTGGTAGCACGAAACGCACTGGACCGTTTTTGAACGGTGCGATGGTGTGGCGAGTCGAGCGCACATACGGACCGGACCAAGTTCGCGGTGCGGAGTGGACCATAATTCGAACGTCTATTAACGCTTTTACGTTCAGCCCGCTCCCCACTCGTAAGCGAATCCCGGCTCGATACCGCAAACGCGAGTGTTACGTCGATTTCGCATAATTATTATTAGCGCCTTCACGCCGGTTTCTCATTCTCCGCTTCTTGTCGGTATTTTGCGCCACGTCGAAGGAGATAGGTACGCCTGAGACAGCTCGCCTCGCTTTTCCTCTTTACCGCTCCGCACCGTGTCGGTGTTTCGAGCGCGATTTAAAGAACTCGATGAGGCAAGGCGAAGAAATGGACCACATTTTCGTGTTCTTTCGCTTTGTTGTTAACTGTTGCATAGTGAGGGCTTTGTTTTTTTTATATCATGTTATGGGATATAGTAGAGAAACGATTTGTATTGTATGCCATTTTTATGGAATTGTTCCAAACAGGCCTACTACCCTGAACTTCGTAATTCGTAAATATCAAGGATTTGTTTCTGTTAGTCCAACATAAGCTTCATTAAAGTGATAGGGACAAGTCCTCGAAATATGAAGATTACGAATTGATTACGAAGTTCGCGGTAGGGACGGCAGAACTAATCATTTATAATCCTAAAAGTCCATAAACACTAGTCTGCACTGCAAAAAAAGAACTTGAGGGCAAAATTGTCTGGTTTCCGAAACGTCTTTTTCGATTCGGCAAGCTGATTCGGAAACCGTGCCTTTTCGGCCAGGCTAACTAATACAAGGCCAGGCCTGCCTTTGAGTATTTAGAAGGCCTGAGACTGCATTCGGGATGACGTCATTCGGTTTCTTTCAGTTCGTCTCATCCGAATGCACGGCTGTGGCACGGGATCAAAGTCGGGTTTTATTCCGTTCGGAAAATTTATACTCTACTGTGCTCTACTCGTGTTTCTCACCATACATTAAAATGCGGTTTTCCGAATCGGGCGTGTGTGCGGCCAGGCTAAAAGCGAAGAGGAAAGTCCCAAATACACCTATACTTTATGATTTTAATAATTATTCGATCAGTGACGCAGCGAATAACGAGGCAGCAGCGAGGAAGCATACATAAATACCCTAGCAAGCAAAACCATAGCAAAAGTAGCAAAACAATATAAGGTTGCCATTAAAAAAAATATCGTGTCCGTCAATGGAGTAGGACCCATGAGTAATTTAAATCGTATGCGATTTCTCATTAAGGGAGGGCCCATCCAACATCCAATTCGATATTTTTTCTGCCACCAGGCGGCGCTACGTAGGTCTCTGGTCCAAACAGCTGTCAGATTCATATTATTCATTATTATATTAGGCACTAGACATGAAATATGGAAATTCTCTTGTATTTGGAAGTTTATTGATTTTGTAATGGATTACGAATCGAACTGAAGATTGTGCTCTAAAACAGACGCACAAAGTCACTGGTACTAAAAAAAAAAACTAGAACTTTGTTCATTTCATGGGATTTGACTTGGAAGTAGTTTTTTATTTCTTTTAGAATACAATATTCTTAAAGTAATGATTTTAAGAATAAATAAAACTAAAAACTTATTGTAAATTAAATACGCGTATTTTTTTTGTTCTTACGCGCAGTACTGCCATCTTACCGCCCCATAGTGGCCGAAAAAGTAGGTATCAGAATGCCTAATTCCGCTTTGTCGCTTCGGGAACAGACCCATACTACGTGACCCTTTTTTAAGCGTTTTTTGACCCCCCCTCTCCCCCTGGTGACCAAGCGTAGTATATTCCAAGACCCCCCGCCCTCCTAGTTTTCACGTAGTATTTTTTGGTCTTTGAAAACGCGTACTACGAAAGTGCAGGCGTAGGTTAAATAGTAAATTTAAATTGTAGAATTGTACTTTTGGTTTTAAAAAAATTATATGTATTTAGTACATTTATTAATGCATCAAGGGCGGTTAAAAAAAGAGAGCTACTCTGCCTGTAAATTTAAATTTGTTAATAAAGCTTCATCAGCTTGAGTTTTCCAGAAGTCACGTGACAAGATACCATACCCCCCTCCCCCTGGTGACCAAGGGTGGTACTTTGACGGACCCCTCCCCCCCTAAACAGGTCACGTAGTATGGGTATGTTCCCTTACCACAATAACCAAGCTTGTAACTTTATAATTTACCAACTGGGTCGCGTTTTATAAAGTTACAATTTACAATTTCGCTGTTTGCCTCTCTTTCTAGCCAATATGTGCGTGTGTTAGAGAGGCAAACAGCGAAATTGTAAATTGTAACTTTATAAAACGCGACCCTGACCGTAGTTTTGCAACTAGTTTTGCAGAAAGCGACCAACCGTTTTTTTGCAATCTGACTTAAGCTTTAACATATTGAGTTTGGTCGCTTTGTCGAAAAATCGAAGATGGTCATTTTCTGCATAAGTAAGGTCAACTAATTCTTTAAGCGAACTTCTTTAAGGCAAGTGACAACGTGAGACGTATTACTGAAAAGGCTTAGAAATGATTATGGAGTCACAATAATAAAAGGAAATGCATTAATTAAATTCACACTCTTTTTATCATGACATTACGCATAGTACCTAGGAAGTATAATAATCCCTAATGTACGAAGGTAACGTGATTGACGGACATACCCAAAAGTTAAAAGAAATAAATTAAATTATTTAATATAAATAATAAAAGTATTTATTTCATGCTAAAATCAATAAAATAATTAATATTAGAAAAAAGTATTGCCTTTTTCAAGTTTCACAAGCACGTTTTTTTTTACTTAGCCAGTTGGTCATTTTATGTCATTTATTGTGGTAAGACTACACTAACGCACACTACGCATGCGCATGTCGGATTCGTCATTCATCGTTCGCTGTGGCCGACATCACGAAACCGTCATTTTCTAAAATCAGTTAATTTTTCCAACGAATTACCGCATTACTAATTATAGAAAATGCCAAACCAGGTTTTAACTATAGAGCCGCAAAATGAACTCAAGTTTAAAGGTGAGTGTTTAATCTTTTGTGACGCGTAAGCATACAACCGTCGCATTGAAACTTGGGCATCATACATAGGTCGGGAGCTAACTGCTGACAAATGGAGTGTCTATTTCCAGATATCGGCGTATTGTCAGGGTGCGGTTTTGCTGTTTTTCCCATTTTTACTTACTCATAACTATTTATTTTGCTTTGAGTCAGCTAAATTAAAATGTCAAATATGAGATCGTATATAAGGAAGTGATCCTTAATATAATAGTAGGATAGCCATTGCCTGCTCCGGGCACGGACGTATTATCGGCCATATGAATAGCTAGCATCGACACCAATGTTTATTAGCGCATGTTGATATGAATTGCTTAGAATTCATGGAAATTAAGCTAATCACGGGTAGAATCACTACCTATTGATAATGAGCTGTGTTAAGAAACATAAAGCACTGAAAGCTGCAAAAGAACTTTGCTATCGCTTTACCCTATTTGAAATAAACGTGATTTGTTAGAAATAAGGATTTAACAAAATAAACCACTACTAGGGTCAAAAACATACAGTCCATTTGATTTAACATAAATGTCATGTTTAAACAAATAACACGTAATAACAGTGATTTGTTGAGTTGTATACATTGTTATAGTCATAATAAAGCACTAAAGAAAAAAATAATAATTTAAGTTGTAAGTGCTGCTTATTTTTGTCTGAGAAGTTAAAATTAAATTACTAATAGAGCATTGTTTCAGGGCAGAATTTTACAATTTAGCATGTTATTTAATATGTGAAAATTTGACATACTGCCCATAACCCTCTTATTGCTATCTTAATCCGGTATATCCCAACCAATGACATGTGTGTTAAACTGTGACAACCTTTTCAATAGCTATTGAATAATGGTTGTCAATGTTTTCATTGCACAAGACCTTAACACACATCACTTCATGTTTATTTCTTTGCATGGTGTGTTGTCAGGGTTCTTTTGTGTTTTACACATGGAAAATATCTATATGCTTTCTTTAGTGAATGTATATGTAATATCAGCACATACTTCTCCCTTCAAACAGTTGAAACTGTCTGTTATAAAATACAAAGCCATCATTGACTACATATGTTTTATGTCCCATGCTAAGGAACTATTTGTTACTGTAATTAATACTTTAATAACTTTGAATACTTCTTGACACTTGAAAACATTTTGTGTCTGTTAATGAATTTAGAGTTTAAGCGGCTCTTGGTGGTTCACTGTTACAACTACTGTGTGCAGATATTTATACGATATTTCCCACAGGGAGAAAAACTATTTGTTAGTTTAAGGACACAACCTAATGTTCCCATTTAATTATTCCCAAAATGGTTTTTAGGAAAAGGGTTGTTTAATTTTCGTAGTTTAGATGCACCACATTGTTTAAACTGGCAATGACCAACTCAAGTTCACACTCTGATGGCAATATTTTATTAGTATGTTTTATTCAGGTAGACTTCTCAGACTAGACACACAATGGTCCAACACTGCAAAAGATATATGCAATCATTTTATATATGGGCTGGTTTATAGATAACAAATAATTTTATATTGTTATCAAATATAGAGACTAAGTAGTTAATATGTACTACAATTCATACATACTTTAATGTCATTTTGTTTGTATTTACATACAGTAGTATAAAGACTACTGAAATCTCATACACCCCAATTTTTACAATCTTAATAAAATAAATGCCCAAATTTGGGTAGTAATGACAGCACATCTTTTAATACGAGCCCCGATGCATATGTTCTCGTCCAGTTAGACAGTTTTTCGAGATTATCCCGTTCATCCGGGGGAAAAGGTTTAGAGACAAAACCTTCACTATTCAATAGTAGTACTAAAATAGTTTCTTTGAGTATAAAATATTTGGACTTAATAAATCAGAATAAAAAAAAAACTTTTACGAGAGGTATTTTTTTAAATTTTTTCCACAATTTTTAATTTTGTAAATAATTAATGAATGTAAAGAACGCCATTAATATTAAAGACGACATGGTACACCTGATACACTGCGAATTTTGCGTCAAGCTTATAAGCGCGGAATTATGGTGGTGAACAAAAATATTATTTAGACACTGGTTTGTTAAAATCGATTTATTAAACAACAAAAGCGTACTTCAGATTGTTGTGTCTCTTGAAATGTAGTACATTAACCATGACTAACGTTCATACAATTTATCATTAGCATAATGTGATCATTTTTAAAATATTCAAAAATTTGTAAAAATTGTTTCGAACTAGACGAACTCCACTGCATCGGGGCTTGTACACCTTAAAAGTTCATCTAACACATAGAACTCTGTCCTGGAAATATGAAAAAATTGGATAAGTACTTTCATTAAAATAAAAATAAAATGATTCTAATGAGAACAACTTTCATATATCATGAAAGTCATGAATCTTTGTGATGTCATTTTTTTATTGTTACTTTTATATTGTCTCCTTTTGAACCAAAAACAAGTGTGTTTCAAATCATCCGGAATCACATTATTTTAATAACAATATTAAGTAGTGTACTATTTAAAAAATAAATTTATTTCATATAAAATAAGTGCACATGGTGCATGATCGTTATAAGCCTAGAGGTATTCTCTAACAGTTAATAAGAAAAGGTAAAGGTATAAATTTTTATTTATACCTAATAGATATATTCTGATATATAGCCTAAATAGATATATTCTGAAATCTAAATCAGTTGTGTTACATTCATTAAATGAAAATTACACAGAAGGATTTTATTTAAATGGCTTCCTTTTTACCATAGCACATTTAGTACGGTCAAATCGTACATAATTTTACCCTAAACTCGCAAATCAAGTAGTATCGCTGCATTTTTGGTATGTTATTTAGACACCACAGGGCAGTATAAAACCACATTTTGCAAGCAAGAAAAAGTTGTGCTAGCTGGGTAGTACGTGAAAAACTGCGAAATTTATGGCCATTTTTTAGTTTCTGATTTTTATTTAAAAAACCTTACGTTTTTTGATGTCATATTTTATTAAACGTTTAAAGACTAATAAATTTCCAACAAGTTGAGCTAACATGCATTACCGTAGGTCTTATAGTTTCAGAGATTCGAGACTTTAAAAAGTACTCCTTTTTGTAAACTAGATAAAATTTTGTGTTTTGCTAACATTTTCGGCTTAATATCGCCTCACCTAATTATGCTACGAAAAACATGCCATAATGACCTTATAGCGCACTTAATATTCTTTAATTTAAGGGTAAAATTAGGTCAATGAACTTTGCAGTTGAAAGTATAAACGCGAAATTCATAAGGCAGGAGGCCCGCTATCTAAGTTTTTCATACAATTCGCAAGTCGAGTTGCAAAGCTGCAATTTTGGTATATTATAAAGTCCTTATAGATGTATACGAAAATGCATATTAAAAGAAAAACAAAATAATAGTTTGGGCATAGGACTTTTTTTTAGTTTTTGACGTTTAACTAAAAATCTATTATCTTTTTGATACTAATTGCTATAAAACTAAGAAAGAACATTAAAATTGAAAGGATTTGAGCTACGTTGCATCACCGTAAGCTATATATATTTTGAGATACGACATTTCATAAAGTGCCCTTTTGTCAAAAATTAAACAAATTTTAGGTTACGTTAAAGCTATTCACTAAATATTGGCAAAACGTTCGCGCTAAGAAAAAAAAAAGTAATTGTAGATAACAACTACATTAAATTTGGAACAAATTGAGCCGATAACAATTACTGTAAGTCTTATAGTTGGGGATATACGAGGCTTCAAAACATGCATTTATTTTCTTAACTTAATGAAGGGCACATTTTGAAATGTCGTTTCTCTAAATCTATATAATTTAGGGTAATGCAAGGTAGCTCAAATCCTTTCAAATTTAATATTCTTTTTAAGTTTTGTAGCAATTAGTATCAAAAAGATAATAGTTTCTTAATTAAACCTCAAAAAGTAAAAGAAGTCCAATAATTTTTCAGTTTTTTTCGTCTTATGCCGAAATTGTTTTTTTGTATTTCTTGTAATATACATTTTTGTACGTCCTTATAGGGCCTATATAATATACTAAAATTGCAGCTTTGCAACACGACTTGCGATTTGTATGAAAAACTTAGATAGCGGGCCTACTGCCTTTTGAATTACGCGTTTTTATATTCAATTACAAAGTTTGCTGACATGATTTTACCCTTTAACGACAGAATATTAAGTGCGCTATAAGGTCATTATTGCATGTTTTTCGTAGCATAATTAGGTGAGGCGATATTAAGCCGAAATCGTTAGGAAAACTCAAAATAGCGTTAGTTTACAAAAAAGAGTACTTTTAAGAAGTCGCAAATCTCTAAAACTATAAGACCTACGGTAATACATATTAGCTCAACTTGTTGGAAATTTATTAATCTTTAAACGCTTCCTAACATATAATGTCAAAAAACCTAAGGTTTTTAATAAAAATCAGAAACTGAAAAATGACCGTAAATTTCGCAGTTTTTCACGTACTACGTAACTAGCACCACTTTTTTTTTCTTGCTAAATGTGGTTTTATAGTGCCCTATGGTGTCTAAACAACATACCAAAAATGCAGCTTTACTACATGTTTTGCGAGTTTAATATACGATTTGACCGTACTAATTGTTGTTATCAAGATGTACTCCATTTCAAATACCATGGCCCAATGCCACTTCAAAGTTTTATGTGGCATCGGGCCATGGTATTTGAAATGGAGTATACATGAAGCTACTTGGTACACACTGAATGCGCAGCCTCCAAGGTCCGTTTCCAAGCTCGATTACCTTAGGTATTGTCAAAAGTTGTTTAAACTACCAAAATTTCATGCGGTATCAGATCTAGCAAATCTGAGGTTGGAGAATTTAGTTGTAACTGTGAACTAAACTGATGTATATAAATTATTGTTTTTTTAATTTTTTTGCTTTTATGATGATGCGTCGAAATTGAAAATTAGTTTGCCAAGTATCCAGAATCCAGTTGCCGAGAAATCAGGTTCGCCGAAACACAGTTGCACACACACGAACATGTTGCCGCTCAAGGTCAGGCAACCTTATGCGGAAATTTTCTCGCGAGACGGCTCGTTCGATGTGGCTGGTCTAGCTAGTCATTACTCATCACTCACATCATTGAATATGTAGCTACTGTGTAATGGTGGTTATTTTTTTTTTTTTTTTTTTTTTTAAAACCACGTCGGTGGCAAACAAGCATAGCAGATGTTAAATTAAACAGTCGTTAGTTACCCCCGACAGTCCAAAAAACACAATAGCTTTTGTGCCTCTATGAATATCATAAATAAAAGATAGGTATTGCAATATAACATAGCACTTAAATATAGGTAAATAAAACTCCTAATTTACGATAGTCCCTTGGGATGTTTTCTATAAGTTTCTCTTCGACAAAGAATAGTGCCGTAGGTACCTTAATTAAATATTTAATAGTCATGTCAACGTTGCAAAAGGCACGGGTCGGACATACGCGTATTACAATATTTATGGTAGAAAGGGTCGTTTTTCAAAACAAACCTTTGGTAACACATCCTTTAACTGTAATGAACGTAAAGTTCACACAAATAATGCAGCTATCGTCTGGTTAGGTTCTGTTGCAGTCGCCTCATGCCCTCATAAGTATAGTCATTATTATTGAATTTTTCAGTTGACTTTTCAGGGCTCTTTGAGCAGGGCTACACGACATACATGCGGCTGATAAACCCAACCACCGATACAGTTTTGTTCAAGATAAAGACAACAGCGCCGAAGAAATATTGCGTACGCCCCAACTCTGGCGTGTTGGAACCAAATTCCAAGGTGGACATAGCCAGTAAGTGCACGCTGCTAATGATATTACTTCTACATAAGTACCTATTCCTTTTCCGTGTGTTTTAAATATGATTAGGTACACTGTTAACAGTGATAATATTAAAATGTATGAAAATGCTCTGTTTATGTTATATCTCCATAATGTTAACTGCTGTAAATAGTCTGATTAAGGCGTTGCCTCCTATGATTCCATTATACATATTCTTTTATTATCATGCTGATGATGATTTTATTAAATGTAATTTTGCTACCATTACTAACATTGTTATTACTTTTCAGTCACACCACAGCCGGTGTTTGTTGATCCCAATGACAAGCACAAACACAAGTTTATGGTCCAGAGCGTTATCGCTCCGGAGGGCAAGACAAACATAGACCAAGTGGTAAGTCTTATTGTCTTGGTACTTCTAGAAATTACTGATTCCGATTGTATACCTATTATTTGTTTTTATCTTGTCTTACCTTTAATTTTGACTTTGTTTTATAGTGGAAGGAAACCAGTCCTGATCAGCTAATGGACTACAAGTTAAAATGTGTATTTGAGACACCTCGTGGAACTAATCTCAATGTAAGTAAACAAACAATAAAAGTTATAATAGATGTTGAAGCATTGACGAATCTCACACGGGACTTGTCCATAGGATGCTGGCGATGTCCCGGCACAGAACGAAGTTTCCAAGAAACGCGTCGCTGTTGCAGATGACGCGAAGGCTCCTTCAAAGGTTAGTACTCAGCTTTTATTACTAACACTTCTCTCTGTAGGGGTTGGTCTTCATTTCATACGAGGACTTTCATGTTCGCTTAATCTCTTGCATGAAATAAACTCATGTCATAATTTTTAAAGTTGATGTGTTTTTATAGTGGTTGTGAGCTTTTTAATTTTTATTTGCCCTTATACCATCACTCCATCTGTAACGTAATACGAAACGAAAAGCACGCATCGTTGATGACGTTTGTGAGATATCATTATTTATCATTACTGATCATTATCGCAAACCATTTCATGATCTGTATGAGTGATAGCGGAGAAAAAAGACATTCGAGAGTCGGTACGAGTCCCAAGCTTGGCATTATTAAAATTGTATTACAGGACGCCGTAGAAGGCCTAGTTCAAAACGCGCCTAAGAGCAAGGATGGTGACCACACGTCAGGACCTTTAAGTGAAAACGCGGTTTCTACGGTACCCTAATTTTCTATTTATTTCTTAACATAAGAAATTCTTATTGCCGTTTGAATACACAATGATACTTCAATCTTATTTTAATATTAATGCCAACAAATGAAAGTTCAGGTACATGAAGTCGCCGTGTTGATGACATTAACTTTCGGCGCATTAGTTCGAGTCGATGTGCTGAATTTTATTCAGAGTTATATGAAGATTCAGTTATCTTTAAGTTTATTATGCTGGTCATCGTTATTCCATGCAGATTATTGGTTGCCTCTGTCCCTACGGAACAACTGGGCAGCAATCACATCGGTATCTCATGTCCTTTTTCCGACGATTTATAAATATGTATTTGACACCTGCGTAAATCGTATTTCAGACCATGTCACATTCACATCGCGTCATAATGTCATAAAGATCCCATGTTATTGTCATTATTTCAAGTGCCAAAGTTCGCTATAATTCAATTTGTACACGGCTTAGTTGCCTACCCTGGATGCACTACAATAGGTCTTCAGCGACGCTGACCGTGCATATTAGATACCTATGTATTGTATTCGAAGCGATAGTAATTTTCTGATTACGTTCCTCCATAACATTTAGTCTCAACTGAAGCTAACGATTGATATCTTTATAGTGAATAACGTTAGTACAAACAAAACATGTAAGGAAAACAGCTTTTTTATTCATTTTCATTACTGACATTAATATGCTTTGATCGGTCATTGCTTTTTTATACATTAATTGTTCACAATTGCTTCATGATGCAATAAGTTATTCATAATGACATTAATGACATCAACACAACACATTTCAGCATTGTAAAAACACATTCTGCACTTTACCATTTAACATGTCCGTGGTTCATGTTTTTATAATGCATTCACTTAAGTGATAAGAGTTCTAATTTTTAACCCAGATGTGATTATGTTACATACTAAACCAGGAAATACAGAAAAATTACAATACTTGCAATACCAATCAAAACTTGCATGTATTTTATTTTTATTTGCGTTGTTAAGTTCGTATGTTCTCAGTTGTCGTTTTTTTTTAAATTTTATTTTTATTTAATTTTTATGCAATTCCAGACTTTGTCGTTCCCCAAATCGGAGAATGCTGAAAGCGACTTGCAAAAAGCTACATCAGAAGTGATTCTTTTGAGGGAGGAGGAGAGCAAGCTTAGACATGAAAATCTACAGTTAAAAGTAAGTTTCCGCGTGGCTTTCTTTTTTTTTTATTCGATCCTTTATATTTATTTACTTTATAAACGTGTAAACTGAATGTTAACCTGTAAGCCGAAGTCAAATGCTGCATTGCGAAATATTTGCTATGCTACAAACCAGCTTTTTGATTTATCATAATATTTGATGAGTAGTTACTCAAGTAAGTTTTACTTAGTTTAGTAGATAGTGACCTGTGATCTTGATTAAATACGGGAGGAAAGGCGTTCGTCTGAGGACTATGAATATTTGTCGTGTTCTGAGCGGTTCTTCTAATGTATACTAGTTGGTTAGTGTTTGTGAAATTTCTCTAAATGAGGTAAACTTACCAGTACTCAATAACTGACTCCCATCTGTTACTTCTATTGATTAGAGGTGCCATGTAATTTAAAGGTAGTGACGATCCTTGGTATGTTTGCCTTATATTTATATCATTCATAATTACATATTGACCAAGTCACAAACCACCATAAAAAGCATAACTGAAAATGGGCTTTTTATGCATGTGTTTCACCTTTTAAAACATACGAAGTGAGTGTTATAAAGCAACAGTTGTTAAAATATCTAGAGCCTACATTTCAATACAAATATGGATATCATACATAATTTCAGATTGTATTATGCTAGGAAAAAAGACAATCTCACATTGTTTACCCTTAACCCTTAATAGGAGCATTCCATGAAAACATCTACTTTTTGTCGCTTACGACTGACTATGGTAGCTACCCTAATAAAATATGCTAGCCGTTAGGAAACACTGTGAATCTTAAAGCCTTGATATGTTATTATTATGCCGTAACTCAGCTTACTAATTTAATATTTCAAAAGTATTGAAAAGACAGTGTCGCTTACGACATGTTTTCATGGAATGCTCCAATAGTATATTACTACCGAGGCCGGGAAGTGACTGTTTGCTGGCCAAATATATGTAGCCGTAGACGTATAGTATTCGGACGGCAACCCGTCACTTCATGGCCGAGGTATGTATAATGCTTTTCTAAAGCATGCAATGAAATGAAACAAAAAAATGTATCTTCATTCTAAGAAATTATAAGTCAACTACATAACTAAGTCTTTGAAACACAACAAAAGTCAAATACGACACCGACACCTCATTTTTTTTAAGATTGACCTGTTTGAAAGGAGCAAATTTTTACTTTTAAAAAGCGGTATTACACGACGTAGCCTGTTGGGTCCAATCAATCGCATGTGGTGATCGGGCCGACGGATCGCACCGTATAATACTGCTTTTTAAATATTATGCTGAGTAGTTATTGTACATATTTTAAATTATATAATTTAAATACCTAATTATAACTGCAAAAATTAGCCAATCAATTTTTTTATACTAATATTACTTACAGATAATTATTGGCTAAAAGCCAAGATGCCAGGTCACAACCCTATGTCAAATGAAAATTAAAAAAGAGGCACTTGCCGGCCTTACTAAACATTTTATTGCATGTTTGAGAAAATGCATACAATTCCACGTTTCGTTTCTGAAATGTTTCATGTGCACTTAAATATACAGTCAGCATCAAATATTCTGTCGCAGTCAAAAATGTTCAAAAAGTCGAGTTTGGTAACACCATATACAGTGTGTTACCATGACCCAGGCTTTTACGAAAATGGGTAATAATACGCATTACTGGCAATCGTTTTCAAGTATTAAGAGTTGACAAATATTTAAATTAACTGAACAATTATTTTTTTTCGTTCGAACGATCAATGTAACGCGTGTACTGCTTAGTTGTCAAACGTTGCGAGTGGCTGCGATCTGTCATTGTCAAGTGCCAATTAACGATTTATTTTGAAGTACATTGCTTCTCAATTAACTTTTCTTAGAAAGATAATTACTTATAAAATTAAGATTTTTAAACAAATAATGCACATGGTTTGGCTAAGAATCTGTATCTCAATCCTCGGTTCAAATAAAAGCCTGGCTCATGTTAACACACTGTATTTAATATGTTACTATTTGGCAACTTTGGTTGCTACAAAGTATTTGACGCTGCGTCGGTACAATAGTCTAAAGTTGATAATATTAATGTGAATATGTATGGCTTATGCCTTTTGATATGTGGTTTTTGGCCACGTTATGCGTTTAAGGGTTAAAAAAGAGAGTACTTTCTGAGTACATGCACTGTAAATACATTTTTCTACTCCCGTACTTTTATTTGTAATTTACATGGTCGTGAAGACACCTTTAAGCCACTACCTTACAGATGTCAAGATAAGTCTATATTGTCTATTCCCTATAAACGCATTCGAGTTTACACGCAGTGCGTTTTTTGCATTTTAAGACACCTCGTGTATACAAGACGTAATGGAATACATGACTGCCAACCTAATTTTAAATGACATTTCTGATGAACAGTAAACCATAGAGGAGCTTTTTTTTTAATTTTGACGTCTCCCGCCCGACCTTGATGATTAATAAAATTGACTAAGAATATTTCTCAAATTTACAAATTTTATTTGAAAATAAGTGTGTGGTCGTAGAAAAAGTATTTATTGTATGCAACATTGTTTAACTGAGTCGAAAAATGCTCGTGGCGTCTTTAATAACAATTTTCGGCTTCGCCTCAAATTGTTACCCACGCCACTCACCTTTTTTGTCCTCTCTTAAACAAGGGTTGCATAAAATAGTATTAATTTTAACGACACATTTAATAATTTTGTCATGTCGAAAGCTGAATGTCTTAAACATTCAACTATTATTATTGTTTACTATAAATAGTAGGATTACTCTGTTATTTAGTTGTTTTATACATGGTGGAAATAGTTGATGTAGGTATCAGTGATGGCAGTTACCTGCTCCAGTTCTTCTAAAATAATATTTTTAAATGAATGAAGATTGGCGTTAGCGGATTTTAGAAAAAACATAGATGATGTTTTGATTTGATTTTCATGATATGCAATTTTTTTTTCTGTCATAAAATAAAGAAGCTGCCCTCACCGACCCACTATTTCCAACCTGTATAAAAGAAAAACCATATATCGCGTTTCGGATACCCGGTAGGTATTTTCCATTAAAATTATAAAACAGTGCATGTATATGCATATTTCATTGAATGGTTCGCATATATTGTATGCATTTTCTATTGGCGGCGACATTAATATGATATGGGCTGTAAGTTTACTTTATTGATGAAATGGTGATGCATACAAAATGTTCCTCATTTGGTGAAATTGCTCCTTTAGTAGTTAAGTTTTTCCAATTGAAACGTTTGTAAAAATGTACAGACTAAATGTTTTTTCAACCGAGGGAGCCCGTGTTGGGCTCAGTTTAAATCGGTACATACCGATACTGCTAAATACACAAAATATTGTTTACATTAATTAATGCAATGCGAAATTGTTATTATATCAAATCAACGTTCCTAAACCAGAATTGAATCATATACAGAAAAATTATATTAATTTTGAGTTTATGAATCATTTCTATATATAATAACTCTCCCAAAAGGCATTGTCACACTTGCAATTTGCAGATGTGTTGTAACCAGTGCGAAACCATTTTAACACCACATAATGAATTAATGCATTTAAAATAATGAACTTGACAAACTCACTGTGCGCTTGCTTCGCTTTTAACTCGCCCGCTCATCGCCAGTGTGATAAGGCTCTATAGCGATTTAGATTTGGAATAAACATTTTCTGTTTTTCAAATTCCTTGGCAAATTATGAAATTAGTGAAATTAAGCATTTTATCATATTGACAATGATTGTATCATAATGACGACCATATTGATATATTTATTTAAATCCTGCACCTTAAAATAAGCAGCCGCGTTAGTATAATGCGGAATTGGGAGTTCACACGCACTAAATGGCATTGTCTATTTGTTTTTACCCCTCTGTTTATTTTTTCTAACGATT
>JALPQI010025134.1:0-14745 GCA_025490895.1 Thaumatotibia leucotreta
TAACAAAAATCCTCACGTGTTGTTTTAATTGATTTCTTAACTTTTGAACCTTGATTTGTTAAAATGAAAGTTTCAGTTGGTGATGTTGTTCTCCCTGGTGACTATTGCGAAGAAATTACTAATGTGGGTGAAAAAAGCAAGGTTATACTAGGTCCCGGTTTAGGTCGCGAAATAGATAAAGTTTACATGACTAAAGCTGGCATCCTCAGAAAACGGAGCCCTAACACATATTGGGTGGATAACCAACAGAAGCGGTATGTTCCCTCTAGAGGAGAAAACGTGGTCGGCTTTGTAATTCAAAAAGCGGGAGACATATTCCGAGTGGACGTGGGAGGCAGTTGCCCTGCCGCACTATCTTACCTATCGTTTGAGGGTGCAACGAAGAAAAATAGGCCCGAAGTACAAGTTGGTGACGTCGTGTACGCTAAGACCTTAGTCGCGAGCAAAGATATGGAGCCAGAGTTAGTCTGCGTGGATTCTCACGGAAAGAAAGGTCGCCTCGGAGTATTGACGGATGGTTTTGTCTTCAAATGTTCTCTGAACCTTGTTCGGAAGATATTAAATCCTAGTTGCCCTCTGTTAGAGTCACTAAAGAATGAGTGGCCATTTGAGTTAGCTGCAGGCATGAATGGAAGGATTTGGATTAAAGCTAAAACAATGAGAGAAACAATTGCTGTTGGAAATGCTATTTTAGGTTGTGAGTACTTGGACAACCAGGAGATTAAGAGCTTATGCAGTAATATTACTAGTATTTTAGCTGGTCACATTTCCTAATAAATTGTTTTGAAAATATGCCTGTATTATTCAAAATTGCCCAGCAGTGACCTACTCAACCAGCCATCCTTATAATATTGATAGTGCAGTGAGGTATTTTTACTAAGATAATATGTGATGATTGTTATGAAGACTATACATAATAGTCTAATGAAGAACTTTTTAAAAACATTTATTTAACTGTACCATCAACCAGTCTGTAAAATTATAGGTTATAAGGGTGTTCACAGATATCTGAGCAAGCCTCAATTGTCATGGTATTAGAGAGCATGTCCAGATATTTTTGAACACAGTGGCTGCTCTAATATATCTGATGGTGATTGTACCATGGATAAAATCGATTAGGTCATTGACAAAGGTTAGAACTTAGAGGTAATAATAAAACCATGGAGAACAGTGATGGAGATTTATTTTGGCAAATACACCTATCCTAATCTTTCAAAATTTCATTACTTTATGTAAACCTACAGCCACTCTCAACTATCAATAAATATATGATACAAGTTAAGCCACACCACATCCCCTATATACAAATCAGGTGGCAGCATACTTCATTTAAAACTAATTTTAATAGGAGTGGAGTGACCAGAATCATTTCTGTTTATATTGCCTACTGCTATTAAACTTGTCAAAAGAAAAAGGCTGCCAAATCAAATTTTCTTTGTGCCTAATTTTTTTCAATGCTAGCTGCTAGCTTGCTGCCTTTTTCCACTGAAAAGCTGATTGGCTAGAGTATATTTTTTTGGGTGAATCAACTTTTTTCTGTATGTTATTGCCATGGTATCAGTCGCCTGAGTCACGCTGGTTTTATGCAAAATTATGCTACTTAAACTATGCAAACACACTACTTACATGTTTGCCTAATTTAAGCAGCATAATTTTGCATATAACCAGCATGACTCAGGCAATCATAACCATTGCAATAACAGACAGAAAACAGTTGATTCACCCTTTTATATTTAATAATAAAAAAATACAACTTAATGCTATTGGATATGGGAATCAGGTTAAAATTACTGTCTAAATGAACTTAGTGATGTTCTAAAACTTGGAAACAGCCTCTGAAACTCAGAATTATTAAAACCAAATCCTGGTCTATTCTATTGCTGTGAATATATCTAAGATTAATAGACATATAAATAAATAGCTGCCTATATAAACAATATTTGTTTAATTGTATTTTAAAATCTTTTGTAATTAATTTGTTCGCAATAACAAGAACCAATTGATTTGTTTGATTTTTCTTAATAAATAATTTCAACAATTTCATAATTTAGGTATTAGATTTTTAAAATTTAAACCCATGTATTTAGAAATCAACATTATTAGGACCATTTCAACCCACAAGCCAAGGCCTCTGGGCCCTACGTCCATACATGCTTATTGTGACACTGAAAAAAAAACATTTCTCATGCACATTTTTGTCCTCCATCATAGTTTGTGGTATCACTACCACAATAGGTCTAAAAGAAAAATGCATGAATTACTTTAAATCATTTACTACTTTTTAAAGCGCCCACTTTTCTATCATCAACTACATTTTGAAATATAATTTAGATTTTAGAATATCTGACAGATAAAGAAATGATTAGCAATAAGATTGAATAGTATTTACAGATAGTTTGATCAGAGTCTGCATGTACCATATCAACAATCAAAGAAGGAATAAAATACTTAAAAACTAACTATATAAAGCATATATTTCCACAAAATTAGTGTTTGATAGGACATCACTAAATTATTAGGCTGTTTAAGTCAATATTACTATAAATATTCGAAAGTTTGTTTTTAGGAAATACATGCTTTAATATCTGACTCCTTGTTAAGGTAAGGACACTGACGGTCGACAGATTCTGTATACTGTTAAGTAAAGTCAACATTATTTTACTTTATACAAATTTAAACACTTCAGCTTTTACTTACACGATTCTTTCATAGCATGGTTTTTATTATCTTATTGAAGGAAACAATGTTTCATTATAATATACTATTTACACGTTTTTGCTAATCGATAATTCTATGTTTGAAAAGTCATGTTGTAAGTAAAAGCCAAATGTATCATCCACACAACTAGTAACACTGTACAATATTTACACGATCAACAAATCTACATTCCGTTTGATAAGAAAATATCATTTACTCATTACTCTAGTTACAGAGATCAAGGCTATACATACTTTACAGGTAGTCCAACCAACAGGGTGACCACTCTCCACAACTTTCATAGGCTGATAATAGGTTTTAATGACGATATTTACATTACAATATACTTTTACATAATGTCAGGGACAAATTTTCACTCAAAATTCATGAATTTGAGTATATAAACAATATTTCAACATGGAAACATTAATATTATACTTATAACTTTAAGTAGTATTGACCATAGAATATAAGAACAATTTGTCAGAAATGTAATTATTGCAGCAAGTTAAGAATAATTTATTCACATTTAAAAGGTGACCCACATAGCGTAAGCTATAAATTTGCACTTCATGACCATCCATACTCTGAGGTCCTTTTGTTTAAATTTCGGTCGTGATTGAAGATTGCAATAAACATTCATAGTTGATCAACTCTGTCCTTTAAATGTTATAATAATACTGTTCCACGTAGCGTTGCACCGAAATGATTATGTAAACAATGAAATACTGAAACTATAACTGAGTATAGTTACAAATTCACAATTGATTCATCGCCATTTAATACAGAAACTACCCGGAAATAACATTATATTCACGTGTAATCCGGCCTCCTATTTCATTAGGATTACTTTCATTATAACATGCACTAGGCCTACGTCCCGCATTGGACTTAAATAGGCTGATGATGATGAAGTAAAATATTAGGCATTTCTATACAACCGAAATTATTTTTTGTCTTAAAACCTTTCATCATGAATATTTATACATATTAACAACATAAATTCCGACGAGATTAGTAAAGGCCGACCTTCTAAGAAGTTTATATACTTTTAGACCACTTATCCGACGTTCGCTGTTGTAAGACCAAACGGCATGCAATGAACTCGTCATCACCCAAATGAATAGCTAACGCAGTTTCCAAGATTAATGGTCAAGGAATTTCCACTGCACTCAAGCATTCCAGTCCTCGAAAACAGAAACCTCAGCAGTTTTTTTAAACTTGTTTTTTTCACGGGTAAGCTTTGTGCTTTCATATCTTCCGATGTTCGCAGTTGTCAGACCAAAGGGCGTGCTTTAAACTCATAGCTTTCAACACGAGTAGAAAAGGTTGTTTTGTAAAATGTATATCACGTGGAAACACGATAACCACTCTTCGTTTTCATATCACTTTTCCGATGTTCACAGTTTAAATTCGTAACTCCCAACACGAGTGGTTCTAATAATGAAATTCACGTGGAAACACGACAAATAACGTTCAAAGGGTTTTTATTGCGCTCGCACTCCTGATAGTCGCTCTTGGCGCGCATGCGAGCGCGTCAGTCTCAGAAGATGGCCTCGACGGAGCGCGACATGTTGACGGGATGCGACGCCGAGCCACAATCCTATCAAATCTTTCGGCGTTCGCAGTTGCAAGGCCAAACGGCGCGCTTTAAACTCATAACTTCCATCATGAGTAGTAAAGGCTGTTTTTTAACATTTATCTAATCACGTGCAAACACGACACTCTTCGGTTTCATATCACTTTTCCGATGTTCACAGTTTAAATTCGTAACTCCCAACACGAGTGGTTCTAATAATGAAATTCACGTGGAAACACGACAAATAACGTTCAAAGGGTTTTTATTGCGCTCGCACTCCTGATAGTCGCTCTTGGCGCGCGTGCGAGCGCGTCAGTCTCAGAAGATGGCCTCGGCGGAGCGCGACATGTTGACGGGGTGCGACGGCGAGCCACAATCCTATCAAATCTTTCGGCGTTCGCAGTTGCAAGGCCAAACGGCACGCTTTAAGCTCATAACTTCCATCATGAGTAGTAAAGGCTGTTTTTTAACATTTATCTAATCACGTGCAAACACGATACTCTTCGTATTTATATCACTTTTCCGATGTTCACAGTTTAAATTCGTAACTCCCAACACGAGTGGTTCTAATGAAATTCACGTGGAAACACGACAAATAACGTTCAAAGGGTTTTTATTGCGCTCGCACTCCTGATAGTCGCTCTTGGCGCGCGTGCGAGCGCGTCAGTCTCAGAAGATCGCCTCGGCGGAGCGCGACATGTTGACGGGGTGGGACGGCGAGCGCGCCAGGCGCTTGCGCGGAAGCTTCTCGAAGGAAGCCAGGAGGGACGCGAAGTCCGGCCGCTCGGTGGGTTGATACGCCCAGCAGGACATTAGCATGTCCTGGAATAAATGGAATAATACATTACTATAGAGGACGGGAAACGAAGGGTTACAGGCCAAGTAAATATATCTGGCCGAAGGAACTGAGGCCAGATAGGAATACGCGGCCTGTAACCCTGTTTCTCGCCGAGATTTGTATAGTGCTTTTCTCGAACTTGCCATAAAATAAAACGAACTGATTTCGCCGAACCATACCATTTGATTTGTAAATAAACCAATAGTACAGTATCGTACAACATTTAAATAAAACATTCGCACCTAACTTTTTTTTTAATCTGTTAGAGGTATCCTTTTACCTGGTGGTATAGACACAGGTTATTTTTTTTTCTGTGGCTGAATGTCAAGACATAGTGTCACAATTTGACATTTCAAAACAAAAGACAGTTTGTTTGCAGTCCTAGGTGTGAAATAAATACATGAAATCTCTTTACATATCATCTTAGCATATGACATCGGATACATAGTATTTCCGGGTTTAATTTAAAGTAAGTAACATCAACATTCCGTAACTTCCGTAGCAAGTTTGAGAAAAAAAAAATAAACAAAAACATACACTCAACCTAACTATTCATGTCAGAAGAAAACGTGACAAAAAAAAGTTGGCGCGAAGAGTTGTGTGAATCTTATATTTCAATTTACCGCCTTTTTACCGACAGGGGTTGTTGAACCGAGTTTAAATATATACAAGTAAGATCACGGACATCTATAATTTAAAGTCGTGCAAGATTACTACTGAATTGCTATTCAAAGCCAACTGCGCCAAGCCATATGTAATTCGACGACAACAACGTATAAGGTGCAATCTGCGGTTGTTTTGTCATAGTAGATAGCACTCTGTACGTTGTTTGTAGGGTTGAATCTGCTATTACGTTGTTGTCGTCGAATTATTGTTTCTCAACTTGCACTGAGATAGCCTTATTCTATGCTACACGAGTGATATCGATCTACGAATATTTAATGACAATGACCAACCTTTACGTCCTTGGTGGAGGCCATATTGCCTAACGCCTGCTTGACGCCTTTGCCGACTTGCCAGATGATCGCTTCCGCCGGTTGTCCTTTGAAAGGAAACTCGAGGCAAAGCAGTTCGTACCACACCGTCCTGTAAAGATATGCACACATAATGAAATAAAATGTTTGACTTATAAATATGTGGAGAAATATTCTGTTATTAAATCTCAGACAGAAACAGATACAGATTTGTTGGGGTGTGAAATCAGTTTTTAAGGGGTTAAGACTATTACTTAGCTACTATTAAGACACATAAGCAATAGTTATTTTTTTGAATTTAGTATCTTACACGGTTCAATAACAGCCTACTTTACTGTAAAAAAAAATGTTAAATTTAATAGCTTTTAACCGCCACAGTCGGCTATAGACGACAACGGAAAATTGGGACTACGCTGCCAAAAACGTCAATTACAGCCGTCAACGTCGAAACAATAGCTACTTACGCGGTAATTAGTAAAGTTCAATATCGCTCAAATAATCGTGAACACGTGGCGCCTCAAGCTCAGCATATTCCTACGCCGTCTGGCGGTCAAAAGGTTAAACTGTGATCTAAAGTGTGACCTAGGAGAAGGCAGCGATGGTAACGAGCAACATAACAAAGGGCAGGTAGCATAATCAGTCTAATGTCGCGACAATACTTCACCCGACACCACTCACCCGAACGCGTATTATCAAACCGCGATTAGAATGGGATTCGGATGTACTGTTGACACAACAGTGTACAAGTCAATCTAGGATATATTCACAGTTATATTTAGATATTCATAGTTTTCGTGCAGAGACTTACAGACATTAGATTAATCAATCACTCACTACATCCATAAACAACTCTTTTCTAGATAAAATTTTGTGTCATTTGTTGTGTCAACAGTACTTTCGAATCCCTTTCTCATTCCGGTTTGATAATACACGTCGGTCTGCTTAAAGGGCAGGTGCAGCGAGGTGTGCGGCCGCAACGCTCGCATGAGCTCGGACAGGTAGCACAGCCAGCACAATGTCGCGACAATACTCCCGACACTCACCCGAACGCGTACACGTCGGTTTGCTTGCTGAAGGGCAGGTGCAGCGAGGTGTGCGGCCTCAACGCCCGCATGAGCTCGGACAGGTAGCACAGCCAGCACAATGTCGCGACAATACTCCCGACACTCACCCGAACGCGTACACGTCGGTTTGCTTGCTGAAGGGCAGGTGCAGCGAGGTGTGCGGCCTCAACGCTCGCATGAGCTCGGACAGGTAGCACAGCCAGCACAATGTCGCGACAATACTCCCGACACTCACCCGAACGCGTACACGTCGGTTTGCTTGCTGAAGGGCAGGTGCAGCGAGGTGTGCGGCCTCAACGCCCGCATGAGCTCGGACAGGTAGCACAGCCAGCACAATGTCGCGACAATACTCCCGACACTCACCCGAACGCGTACACGTCGGTTTGCTTGCTGAAGGGCAGGTGCAGCGAGGTGTGCGGCCTCAACGCTCGCATGAGCTCGGACAGGTAGCACAGCCAGCACAATGTCGCGACAATACTCCCGACACTCACCCGAACGCGTACACGTCGGTTTGCTTGCTGAAGGGCAGGTGCAGCGAGGTGTGCGGCCGCAGCGCTCGCATGAGCTCGGACAGGTAGCACAGCCAGCACAATGTCGCGACAATACTCCCGACACTCACCCGAACGCGTACACGTCGGTTTGCTTGCTGAAGGGCAGGTGCAGCGAGGTGTGCGGCCTCAACGCCCGCATGAGCTCGGGCGCCAGGTAGCACAGCCAGCCCGGCGGGATGCCGAGGCTGTCGCCGCGAGCGCTGAGGACATGCGTTGTCTATTAAAGGACCATGGGCATATTTGTATGAAGAGTGAACCAAGAACCAACAGAGATGAAAGTGGTGTCATTAAATAGGTATTTATATTTATTTCATTTCATTCTATGGGTACTTTGTTCAATTCCATTGCAAAACGGAGATATTTGTATTTTAGTCAGAGTAAATAATATGATCAATGGTGTCTGAACGACGGTGATTTACTTAGAGAGTGCCCGCAGAACGCCTTACTCATATAAAATTATGCAATGGAATTCAACTTTGCACCTATAGAATGAAATAAAGTACATAAACAGACCTTTTTATTGACACTACTCCTAGCTCTGTTGGTTTTTGGTCCATTTTGACGCATCCTTTATATATATGACCTTTATATGACGTACGCGGCTTTGCATGAGTGAGGAGCGGTCATAAACAAAATTTGATGGTAGAGTTGACTCCTTAACCTTTTAGTATGCGTTATCGTCAAGCAGTTCAATCGAAATTTGACTTTGACGGCTATTGTGTAAAGTCAAATTGTAATGGAGCAGATCTGCTACTAAGCATACGAAAAGTTAAGCCAGGCCAGCCTTTTTGGAAATGACAACAACATGATCAAATAAAGTATTTAAGGTGGTATTGAACAAGTGACAGATATTAATGGTTGGTTTTGAATAGGGATGATCACTGTAGTTAAAATAAATTATTTAACATTATGCACGACATAATACACGTAGAAATTATCACTAAGATGTAGATTGAAGTAATTTTTGTACAGAACTTCTATTTAATAAATTGAAAAGAACTTAAAAGAGTAGGTCATTTGGCAGTACTCAAACGTGACGTCACTTTTGAGTATTTCATATAAAATTCCATAGTGGTGAATTCTGGTGATCGTTTTGACAGTTCGAAAAAAGATGCTGATTTGACTTGCCAGTCATCATCCCTATTGGTTGGTTAATAATGTTTTAAGTACACATTATTAGATTACGATTACTTAGACTACAAGTACATCGTTCTTGTCTTCTACTATGTTAACATGTTTTACTATGTTAACCTTTAATAGGGCATCAGTAGGCTTAGCACAGGATCAGTGCGACAATATGTCGCCGCGTGATAGACTATACATCCCTCTTTTATTTATAAAGTTGATAAAAGATGGAAAATCTATCTCGCGGCGACATACTAACATACCAATCATGTGCTAAGTCAGCAGTCAAGTCACACCTAAATTCCATTGGCTTTGACACATATTCATTGACTGATAAAGTTTTAAAATGAGGTGGTAAATATATTACCATTAGAGATGGGCCGACTAGTCGGGAACGCCGACTATTCGGCACCAAAAAATGCCGAATATCGGCACCATAATTCATACGAAAAGGTATACCAAAAATTAAACCTCATTTAATCTCATATTTTCCTTCACAATCTTTTCATGTCTTTTAGAAAAATACCAAAATTGCACAGTAAGTATATTAGCCTTTTTAGCTGCCATTAGCACACTATGCTGTGGAAAAATCAACAATCTTTTTTAGTTACGTTATGCTATACATGAATTAAAATAGCCGAATGACTATGACATTGCCGGCCGACTAATCGGCAATTTGAGCACCGACTAGTCGGCTAATCGGCAAAAGCCCTAGTTGGCCCATCTCTAATTACCATTGACCTACTAAGAGGACGGATGTACCTATCTCGCGGCAAACTGTCGACTTCCGATTGTAAACAAAATTACATTGAGTTGAGTACTAACTTGTTCCCGAAGCAAAGTTTTGTGACGCTGAACAGACCAAAGTCGGTGATGATGGCGCGGCCGTTCTCCACGAAAATGTTCTTCGTCCGAAGATCCTTGTGGAGTATGCCTCGCGCGTGCAAGTATCCCATACCCTGTTAGCAACATTAGACCAATTTAATAAGATTGGTAATGTATAGACAGGATATTAATGTAGATGGGAAAAATCAAATGAAACATTCAATGTTAATAGTATTTTATGCAACCCTTGTTTAAGAGAGGTCAAAAAAGGTGAGTGGCGTGGGTAACAATTTGAGGCGAATTTTATTAAAGACGCCACGAGCATTTTTTGACTCGGTTAAACAATGTTGCATACAATACTTTTTCTACGAACACACAGTTATATTCAAATAAAATTGAAAAATTGAGAAACATTCTTAGTCAAACCCAATGTTAATAATAATCAAGGTCGTCGATAAACGTCAAAATTAAAAAGAAAGCTCCTCTCAAATGACATTTAAAATTAGGTTGGCAGCCATGTATTTCATTACGTCTTGTATACACGAGGTGTCTTAAAATCCAAAAACGCACTGCGTGTATGCCCGAATGCGTTTACAGGGAATAGACAATAATTATCTTGACATCTGTAAGGTAAGGGCTTAAAGGTGTGTTCAAGACCTTGTAAATGACAAATAAAAGTACGGGAGTAGAAAAACAAATGAAATGTCAAAATAAAGGAATGAAAAGTATGTTATACACAATTATGGACAATAATATGAGTTTTTATTTAATAAGACGTCACTAATTTAGCCACAGTTTTTATCGAAAACTTTCAAGTTTTATCATGTCTTCTTTCCATCTTCAGGTACAGTCGCCATCAGATTTATCGTTACGTCGAGCGTTAAAAAATATCTGAATACGCCTTTATTGCCATAACTATAGACGCATGTTCAGATATCTTTGAACGTTCCAGACGCTACGATATATCTGATGGCGTACCTATTTCGTACTGCTGCAGGCCATAGAAAAAATCTAATGTGAGAATAGAGTAATGTCGCCAATGTCGCCATCTTGGTAATTTCTCCACCACCCCGGCCGCTGATGTTATTTTAACTCTGTTTTTGGTTAGACATGGATGGACATGCCAAGAAAAAAAGTATCTACGCATGAAGCAAATTTTTTTTCGATACAAAATTTAAAATTTCTCATTCACGTAGGCATTTTTGATACCAACTGTGCAACATATCGGAGTCATTTCACACAGGTACAAAAAGATCAACGAAACCATATACCTGCGTTATCTGCTGAGCTATACTGAGATTCTTGTTTTGAACTTGTATTTCCGAAGATCAAATTTCTAATTAAGATTCCGAAGATAATGTGTATGTAGAATGTCGTGCCAACAGATATTGACGCCATTATCACGAATGACTACATGCACAAGCACCCAAAAAGAGAAAAGAAATCATATACCTTGGCAATATGCTGCGCTATACTAAGACTTTTATTCTAATTAAACGTTCGCATATGAGTTAACGTCACTTTTACTAACACAGGCGCCCAAGAGAAAAAATAAAACCATATCCCTGCGCAATCTGCTGCGGTATTCTAAGACTCTTGTTCGAATTGCACTTGTCATTCCGCAGGAAGCTTCATGGCACCACATAGTGACATTACTATCGCAAATGGTTTCATAAAAGGAAAGAAAACCATATACCTGCGTAATATGCTGCGCTATGCTACGATTCTTGTTAGGAAACTTGTTTTTACGGAGGTATATGTGCATTGAGCATGAAGTGTGATACCGTATAGTGACCTCACCATCTCCATGAAGAAAAAGAAAACCATATACCTGCGTAATCTGCTCTGCTACACTAAGACTCTTGTTTCGATTGAACTGGTCTTTCCGGAGGAAGATGATGTGCAAGTATAACGTCATGCCACCACACAATGAGGTCGGGAGTTAATCGGCTTGATAAATGCACAAATAAAGACAAAGAAAACCATATACCTGCGTAATTTGCTGCGCTATACTAAGACTCTTGTTTGGATTGAACTTGTCTTTCCGTAAGTGGATGTGCATGTGCAACGTCATGCCACCACATAGTGACGTCACTATCGCGAGTCGAGGAGGCTTCATACACGCGCCCATGAAGAGAACGAGGTTCTCGTGTCTCGTTTTACGGAATGTTGCCACCTGAAAGAAAGTAATATGTTTTTAAATAGTACAAAAAATGCAAACAAATGATTAAATAGTTTATAACACCCATTAATAGGCTACTTGACTCATATCAAATTTAGTGCAAAAAATTATTATTTTCTGTAGTATTTATTGAAAAGATCAATATTTTTCGATTACGGTGTATTAAAAGTGTTTGATGGGTACATATTTTTTATTGAAAAAATAGTTTTTTTTTTTTTAATTTCGTTCTCTGAAAACGGTGTCGGCCATGATATGACGTCATAGGATCTTAAACTAACTTCATGTCAAACCTTATACGAGTGAAATTCGCCATGGACATATAGGCATGTAGCTTTGCTGTGACATTGACATAACGTAAGCGACATGTCAAATGTTTGTTTTCGGTTTGAGTGACGTCACACCACAGATAATCTAAGCATTAACATGACTAGTATCGTTTTCGCGCGGTAACGAAAGTTTAAATTTTAAGTTATAATTTTGCGGTTTTCTAGGTCGTGAAAAAATATATTTATATATTTTTTCCGTTAATCTGATATTGATTAATAATATACGACAAACTTTAAAAATGGGTCAAGTAGCCTATTAAAATGCCCAGCAGCCACGGTAGACGGTACCGAACCGGCCTTTGCCGATCACCTGCCGGGTCACTGACCTCGTGTTTGAACGTGTCGAGCGGTATCGCGTGGTCGGAGAGCTAGCACGGAGCAGTTTGACCGGTAGACGGTACCGAACCGGCCTTTGCCGATCACTTGTGTATTCAATCGCAATTTTATACCTACCAGCAGTTTATGTCCCTTTCGTTTTGATTGAAATGTTGTTCCATTATTCTCTTCTTTTGTTTTTGTTATTCGGATTGTATTGTGCTTCGATTAATATCGTAATTACGTAATTGGTACTGTTGTGTGTCATAGTAAAATGTCGTAGTAAAACATTACGTAAGTGTAACCGGTCAGCCATTGATTGATCGCTGTGCTGTATCGGCCGGTCTTGTCATCAGTGTTGCTACTACAAAATGTTTAGCGATAATGCACGGCCATGATAGGGCCGGCCCGATCTATGATATATTATTTTTGTTTGCTGTGTAACGTCTGTGATTTTATTTGTAATTATTATTGTTTATCTGTATTGTGTGTTGCCTGCCGTGAAACTGTTCACGTGATGGCCTCATCGGAAGACCAGCGCTGGCATTCGCTAGCAACATGCTGAGATAAGGCCATTTCGTAGCATACACGCTTTTATTTGTAAATTATTTTTCGTTGATATATATTGTGGTTTTTTGTGTATGTTGCGAATAAAGTTATTTCTATTTCTATTTCTACCTGCCAGCGGAGTCACTGACCTCGTGTTTGAACGTGTCGAGCGGTATCGCGTGGTCGGAGAGCGCTTGAACGTGTAGCAGTTTGACCGCGACGGCGCCGTGCCAGCAGCCGCGGTAGACGGTACCGAACCGGCCTTTGCCGATCACGTCTAGGAGAATCAGCTCGTCGTAGGGGATGTCCCATTCCTTTAGTGATAGCTGGAAAATAATAAATCTTATTTTACTTTTTTTTTTATACCACGTCGGTGGCAAACAAGCATACGGCCCGCCTGATGGAAAGCAGTCACCGTAGCCTATGGGCTCCTGCAACCCCAGGGGTGTCACATGCGCGTTGCCGACCCAATAAGAACTTGTACACTCCTCTTTTGAAGAACCCCATACTATAGTCCAACGGGAAAACCTTACTTGATTATTTAACGCATTTAGAGCTAGTGTTTTATAGGTAATCGCCAATTCTGTTGGACTTTTATAATAAGTTACTGTCAGAATGTTTATAAATTGTAATTTATCTTACATATAGGAAACTATAGGTCTGTATAGTAAGAATTGAAGCTGTTAGCTAATGTACTTATGAATAATAAATAAATAATAATAAATATCTTGGGACATCTTACACAACTCGACCTAGTCCCACGGTAAGCTCAATTAAGGCTTGTGATGTGGGTACCAGGCGACGATATATATAATAGATAGATACATATAGATACTTAAATACATAAACAGCCATGACCAAGGAACAAACATTTGTGATAAATAAATACACAAAGAATGCCCTCGCCGGGATTCGAACCCGGAACCTCCAGCTTCGTAGGCAGGGTCACTACAAACTAGGCTACGGAGGCTGACAAATAATATTAATAAAGACTGTTTGTTTCTAAATAAATGAAAAATAAAATTATGTCAGTAATTTATCAAGTACAGGCGCCCAAAAACGACTATTTATTTATGATCCCTGCGGTCTGCTGACGGTGGAATAGAGAATATTTATTTAATTAATCCTCAAATCTGAACTACGACGACTAAAATTTGACACTGTTATGGGTCGTTTGCAGAAAAATGTACACAGGTAAGGGCTTAATGAAAACAATATGACGATCACATCCATTGTATTACGAAAGTTAGTCATACAAGCTACATGAATACCTTCGTAACACAAAAATGTGACGTTACGTTTGGTACATTTTTTTGCAATTGACCGTAGTTATGCAAAAAATAACTTCGATTTTTTACAATACAGGGTGCTCGCGAGGAATCCGCAAGATTTTAACTATGCATTCTAGGCATCAAAATAAACAAAAAATATTATGAGACCTAATGTCAAATTCCACAAAAAAATAAAGTTTTCTTTTTTTTTGACTTTTTGAATACTTTTTAACATTTCCAATTCTTTTTATCATAACAACAATTTGTTAAATAAATTTTTTAAATGTTTTTTTTAGGGACAGGTTTTTTCGTCAAGTCTATTCTTATTTTTTGATTGTCAGGCAAAAGGTGTGGTAATATTAGAACACATTGTGGTAGCATTGTAATCAAAAAGAAGTTTTATGACGAGTGACGTCGAAAAACTTTTTCCGAAAAAAGGTTAATTATCT
>JALPQI010025135.1:0-12869 GCA_025490895.1 Thaumatotibia leucotreta
CGAGAGTTAAACGCTAGCATCCCTAATTGTATTGCATATTACAAACAACATTCTTTGATCTAGAATAAGTTGCACTAAAAACTTGAAAATAAAATAAGTAAAAAAAGTTTTAAGTTAAACGGTTTTTATTGCACCAAAAACTAGAAAATAAAAATTAGTTGTAACTAACCGTAGATGCTACTTTTTGTAGATTAGTCACGTGAAACTATTATCACTGTAGTCTTCCCAAGTCGGATGCTGAAAGCCACGTTTAGCCTCTATGTCAGTGGATTAAGCGTATCCTAATCGGAAACTTTTACCAAACTAAAATAAAAACGTGGGGCGTTATTACGAAGAAACATACTCAAGTTCAAAATATGTAATTGTAGCTTTAATTTTGCGATGAATCATTCATCTGTTCCAACACTTCTACAGAGGGAAATAACTTTTATCAAGGCCAGAACAGAACTTATTACTCTATTGTTGATTTCTATGTGTGTTCTTAAATAACTATAGTGACTTAATCACAATTGCGTACGCCCCACGTTTTTATTTCAGTTTGGTAAAAGATTCCGATTAGGATACGCTTAATCCACTGACATAGAGGCTAAACGTGGCTTTCAGCATCCGACTTGGGAAGACTACAGTGATAATAGTTTCACGTGACTAATCTACAAAAAGTAGCATCTACGGTTAGTTACAACTAATTTTTATTTTCTAGTTTTTGGTGCAATAAAAACCGTTTAACTTAAAACTTTTTTTACTTATTTTATTTTGTTTCATTTCATTGCATGTTTGAGAAAAGCATTATACATACCTCGGCCATGAAGTGACGGGTTGCCGTCCGAATACTATCCGGCCTCGCTTCGCTCGGCCGTCTACATATATTCGGCCGGCAACCAGTCACTTCCCGGCCTCGGTAGTAATGTACTATTCTTAACAGTGAAGCATTTAGATTTTCGGAAAACGCGTTTTTTTGTTTATATGAATATGATGTCATGAACGTAAACGAATCGGGTTTTTGACAATGAGTTGAGAGATGAAATGATGATAATTTTTTTTAAGTCGTGATGTTTATTGTATGCGGTCAAACTTTTCATACATTAGTTTTGTTGGAGTTTAGACGCCGGGACAAATCTGGAGATCTTGGACAAAGTACCACGTAATTCAGCAGTGGAACGATGTGAGCTTGTACATACCGGTTCGGATCAAGCCAGCTCGAATGTGAGATATTCCTAAGTAAGCATAGCTTGAAGTGCATCACGAGCTCAATATTAATAACAATGACGTCCGGGCGTTTTCACGCGGAGCGCCTCCGACCGCCATCGTTTTGACCGACGTATATAAGAGCGCCTTTGTTTTTTACCTCCATAGTCAAATCCAATCCTCACACAGTCAACTGTGCAATGAAATATTAAAATCAAAATAAAAAAATCACCACTTCACCGCAGTAGGGTGAAGAGTGTTGCCATGTCTTGGAAAGTGTTTTGCGTGTTGTGTGTGTGTGGCCTAGCCAGGACTCAGGTGATCCCCGGGAAATCCCGGACGAACGATGGGGATTACAATACCGTGAACACCGATGGATCTTTTGATTTTGGGTAAAAGTGACAGCTTTTAAGATTGCTAGCGGCAAATCTTAAAAGCTCAATTTCAATAGTGTTGTATTGATGGTTTGCACTGTGATTAAAGTTATATTTATTTACGTGCAGTAATAGTAATCGTGTTATTAGTAGTTAATAAATGGTAGCCCTATTCTCTGCAAAAACGACTGAATAATTGAAATTAATGATAATATCGAGATCAGCTAGAAAAATATTTATCATCAAAGCTTTTCAGGTTTTTATTCATTAACTAAATAATTTTAAGTTGCAAGATGTTGTTTTCTTAACATCTTGTCAGTAATTATTATCGTGTCATCAATTTGATTAGAAAATCCTGTTCAAGTCCATGACAGCCTGACATGACTTTAGTTATGTCGCACTATTTAAGGAACCATGTCAACAATCAAAATATCAGAACTATCCAACTTTCGATAACCATCCATCACTCAATAACTCTTCCGATAACAGATATGCAAATAAGGACCGGGGCAGCAGTTACCATCTGGCGCATGGCAGCGCCAACAAGGTGGTCGGTGGGAGGTTCGGCGCCGTCGACCCGGCGTCCGGGACCGTCAAGGAAACCGTCTATACAGCCGGACCTAGGGGGTGAGTCAATCACGTTAGGTACCTCAACCGTGGTGCCTTAAGACCACTTTAAAATGACGCTTTTGATTGCCAAGGCAAGGCGCGTTCCACAAATATTGTGAATATAAAATTTAGAACAACCATTTTCATTATCCCAAGACGTAATTTGAGTAATGGAGTAGATGAAAACTAGTGGATGCTACCGATAGCGAGGGGGTGAGTCCATCACGTTATTAGGTAGGTACCTCAACCGTGGTGCCTTAAGACCAATTTAAAATGACGCTTTTAATTGCCAAGGCAAGGCGCGTTCCACAAAATATTGTGAATTTAAAATTTAGAACAACCATTTTTATTATCCCAAGACGTATTACGAGTAATGGAGTTGATGAAAACTAGTGGATGCTACCGATGCGTTCTTTTTTCTACTTAACCATTAACATGATCATTCTTAATGCAAATTATTTTATGAATTACGTAGGTATGTTGATTTGTGATAAGTGTGATTGATAAATAAATAAATAAGTTAAGTAACCCATGGCTAGGCAGTAGGAGCGAAAGCTGACAAACGTATCACAATTTAACAATAAATCACATATTTACATTATGATAATTATGGCATTTACATTTACATGAATTTGAAAGCTCTCCAATTGCAGAATGGTAGAAATTAATTCTCAAAACTCTCAATATTGTCTACCTCTATACCTTCAATAGTATCTTATACCACGAACGCCGCAAAAATATCTGATAAAACCTTAGATCTATATATTAAGAGCGTGTCACATACTTTTGCGGCCTTCCTATAAGATACTGTTGAAGGTGACTGTACTTACATATGCAAATAGTTATATTAATATATTTCTTTAGGAAACATTATAAACCTAAGCATAGAGATGCTTATGATTCGATTGAAATCAGATCAGAATATGATGTATGCATAAGAAGTATCGCACATCTGATGCAACAAACAGCAAGGTCAGGTGCACTAGAGCGTACGGGTCATAGTACCGCGAGTAAAAGGTGCGTGAACCATGTTTATACCATATGCATGATTGGACTTTTTAGGAAAGATATTTTTAAAGAAGAGTCTACGATTCTAGTTAATGCAAAACTTAAAAGGTTAGCAGTTAGCACCCCTAGCATTAAAATGACGTGAAAGTATCTCGCGCGAGATATGGATCGCCTGTTTACTGTTGAACTGTATTAATTCTCGCCACACTTGTGCTAGGGTTGCTGCATGGTAGGCAATTAGGCATATAAAGAAGGTTTCGGTACTTCCTTTATACCAGTTCCGGCCCCTGCTGTGGTATCTTTAAAATCAGGTACTCTTGAGCCTAAAACTACTAGTGAAAGCTTCAAAAGTCAGTTAGTTCAACATAGGTACATTGTAGGTAGGCACAGTCAACCAAGTTGTTCCTCTTAAACTTCTGCATATAAATTGTATGACAAATAACCTGGTTGACCGTACCCATTTAAATAATTTGCAGTCGACACAGTCAGCCTCTTATTTTTAACCGACTTCAAAAAAAAGGGGGGGGGGGGTTCTCAATTCGACTGTTTTTTTGTTGTTGTATGTATGTTATCCGATATCTCCGAGAATCGTGAACCGATTTTAATTATTTTTTTGTGATCGAACGTGTATAACCCCGTGATGATCCCGTTGGCACCAAGTTGGAGTTTGATGATGGGATCTTCGAGAAAACGAGGGATCTCTTCAAGAATTTGCATTCAGAAAGTAAGATTTGATGATACGAAACCACAGATGATAACATCTAGAAGACATCGGTTGAAGTTGGTTGTTTTTAATTTTTTTATTTAGCGATTCTGGTGATTGGTGCTCTCCAGTAGCAAGCGTACATAAGCCTAAACTAGTTTCTTAGCACCAGACGACCCCGATGCTTTTTGCCAAAAAAAAATTACCAAAACTATTCTCTAAACTAATTATAAATTGTTTTCCGCAGTTTTCGGGCAAAGGGCCCCAATGTGCACCGTAAGATGGACCTAGACCAGCGGCCGCGCGGACCCATCGGCAACAAGGACGACCCCTACTTCGACCCTAATGAGGACCCCAGCTACGGGTTCAAGTTCGACACGCGTACATACTCCAAGAACGAGAACGCTGATGCCAGGGGAGACGTCAAAGGTAAGATGGGAATTGGATGTTATTTAGGACTAGCGTTGAAAATGTCAGAAAAAACAAAATGTTTTTTTGGGAATGTATGAAAACTTCGATTTTTCCGTTTTTTTCGGGTTTTTACAGAAATAATGAATGTCACTGTCACTGTCACTCCTTGCCATATGTTTCAATTGACTTTTCCTCAGTGACATTGCGTTCTCCTGGTATAAGTGAAAATTAGACCTAATTAACATTGGTTTAGAGTTGAAAATGAAAGTGGAAAATTTCATTGTTTTTTTCGAAAAAATCAGGAAATAAACGAGCTGTTTGGAAAGAAACGGGATTTAATCCGGAAATTTTCAAAGCTATTTAGGACCGAGTTTTTGCTTCAGCAATAGATAGATTTTATTAAACTGACTACCAACAAAACATTATTGTATCTTTGAGTATTTGGTATTTAGTCTAAATACTTACAGTTGTCATATAGGTATTTACGAGTACACCCAGAAAATACTTAAACCGGAATATTTTACTACATTATTTTGAAATTAAGGCATCATAGTCCTAAGTTAAATCCATAAGCGACTAAAACTCATGTGTTATCCTAATACAACCCTAAAACTAGTAGTCATGTTTAAAATTTTAAACAAACCAACTTTAGCTGCATAGGTGCCTAGTATGGTAAAAATGGGTAACAGTAGATACTACTTGTAAATACATAGGTATCTTTAAGTATTTACATACCACTATACATATTGTAGGTAAAAAATTGTAGTTTCCCAATATCTATTTTCTAATCATTACTACTAAATTTTACACATTGTGACTCCGTTCACCTGTTTCCGTTAGGTACCTACTCTTACGGTATTATAAACAAAAGTAGTTAATTTGATTTTTTGAACTTGATTAACTCTCACATATCACATCGATCGTCAGGCCACTACTCATACGTGGACGACGTCGGCGAACGTCACGACGTCTCGTACATCGCGGGCCGCGACACCGGCTTCCATGTGTCGTCGGCTCACCCCGACAGTCCCAACGTCATCGGGTCACCCTTCCACCGAGCACCGCTGGTGCGAGGAGAGACTAGACCAAGAGGACGCACAGCCGTGCAACGAGGGCTGGACGGCTCCTACAGGTATCTCTTAATCCGGTAAAGCTGAATAGGGCTAGCTCAACCCGACACTCCGTACGTCATCGGGTCACCCTTCCACCGAGCACCGCTGGTACGAGGAGAGACTAGGCCAAGAGGACGCACAGCCGTGCAACGAGGACTGGATGGCTCCTACAGGTATTTTTTAAAGCTGAATAGGGCTAGCTCAACCCGATACTCCATACGTCATCGGGTCACCCTTCGACCAAGCGCTACTGGTGCGGGGAGAGACTTGGCCAAGAGAACGTTGAGTCTGGCAACGAGTGCTGGATGGTTCCTATAGTTATTTCTTAATGAAGTATCTTATAAGGCTGAATAAGGCGGCCTCAACCCGACACTTCACACGTCATCGGGTCACCCTACCAATAAACGAATAAATAATACCTATCTGTCTTATCATAAACAAATCCAAACACAATACGCTTTCACAAAACTACTATTAATATTAACAGTGAGTAGGTGAGGTACACTTGTATTTAAGTAATTTCCCACTGCACACAAAAGCTTTATCAACCATCACCAACGCAGGATGTTTAGTTGGCCGTCCCAAATGTATTGACACAAACGTTAGGGGCCTAATTAATGTTTATTTTGCCTTGTCATTTCGTTACTGTAACAACATAAACAGGTGTTGTATTTGCACAAATGAAAACTTACCTATATGTCGCTAACATCCGCCAATTACAACGCCACATGAGACGAACTTCTTTGTTATAGTTTTGAAATGTTATAGGTTCATATCAGCGGGTCCCGATCAGAGGCGTACAGAGAGCAGCGACGCGCAGGGCAATGTGCGAGGATCCTACACTTTCCTAGACGACAAAGGCGTGCAAAGGTAATTTATACAACCCGAGAGTAAGGGCAGATTTTTTTCTTTTTACTTTAAAGCACTGATAAGCTGAAAACATGACGGTATACATATTTTATACCCTTGATCTCCTTTCAATGGCAAGACAAAATTTATACACCCTTTTACGATCATAAATATTTAATTAACATTCTCACGGGGCCACATATTAATGGTAAGTAATACTACAACGCTTGATATTATTTATCAATTTACATATTGTACTCCGCTATACACGTATACGTACATATATCTATTAAGTGAGTTTGATTCCTATATTAATTAATAGTGATTTCTTATAATTCTTATGCAAGGCTGCCAAGATGTTGCGTGCTAGTATTTTTTGTTCCAAAAATGACCACGATCGTTGTTGTTTTTTACCAATATCGAATTGTCGTTCCAGAACGGTGAACTACATAGCCGGGCCGGGCATCGGCTACCGGATCGTGAAGAGCAACAAGGACCCGTACATCCCCGCATATTTCCCCACCATCCCCAGTGCGTACGACTCGGACTTCGTGAGCGCGGGCGCGGCCAGCTTCTCGCCTGATGATACCGGTGCTGGTGATATATTCCAAGGTACTTCACTTTCAAATCTTGGAACATATACATTATACAGTGCTAAAATATACAACCTTATCCCCTAACCCCTTATTCATAAACGTCTCCTAACTTAACAAGTCGCTAAGTATTGTTTGTCGCTTTTGCTCTCATTGGACACATTGTTAAGGCCGAAAGAGACAAACAATATATGGCGGCTTGCTAAGTTAGACGTTTATGAATAAGGGGGTAAATCTCTGAAAGGCTTTTCTCTTGTTCCGGTATCTCTTGCTTACTTGATCGAATACTGCATCAGTGTCTATCTACTTAGGTATTGTAAAAAAATTGGATATCTTTCCTTAATGAGAATCTTGACTATCTATAGAGTCATTTTACAAAGGAAACTGTATACTCTATTTATATGATATATATTGTGATTTAAGTAAATGGGTTTATGTTATGACAAATATATTTTCAACTACGATTGTTTGTTACAGGGCCAGACGCTACTGCTGCTTCAGGTCACGTAAAGCCATCGCCATTCTCAGATAAAGACAAACCTGGCAAGCCCAGCAAAAAGCCCATTAAGCCCACCAGACCCACAGGCTTTACTGACGACGATGACGTCACCGGAGATGGCGATTATTCCCAGTCCTTCAACGGGAACGATGATACCCAAGGTCATTTTGATGATAGCAATAAAGGCCCTTTCAACCAGGGCAGCGATGACGACGGCTCTTATAACCAAGGCAGTGACAATAAGCGCCCGTTTAGTCAAGGGGGTGGCAACAAACCGTTTAACCAAGGCAGTGGGAGCAAGGGTCCTTTTAACCAAGGAAGTGGCAACCAAGGCTCTTACAACCAAGGGGGCAGCAGCAAACCCCCTTTTATCCAAGGAGGAAACAGTCAAGGAGCTAGTGGCGGGAGCCTGAGCAGCAACCAGGGCGGCACCAGCGGCGAAGATCTTGGCTACGATGGAGACTCTGGGTTCGGAGACAAACCCACCAAAGGACCAGGTGATGATGAATAGATGGCAAGCAGATGTTAGTGATCTTGTCTGACTTTTCAAACTGACAGAAATATTCAGACCACACTAAAGTGATTTACAAATTTTATCACTCTCTCGTATGCTTTTTTAACGTAGAATCTATTTTCGATATTTTTCTACAATTAAGGTAAAATTTTGAACACCTTGTATTCAGAAGTTCATTTTGTCTTTTGTCTATTAAAGAGATAATGAGCGACAGGTACAATCACAGCAATTTAGCAAGATTAGTTCAATCCGCTTTATCACATTCGTTAGAAGAATGCACTGGACCTTTTTATATAACGCTTGGTCGCAATAAACTTTGTTCACAACCAATCTGGTTTTTATTACACCACACCTTCCGGCACCAGCACAAGCATTGCACCGCATGGACTTTAGAACTGATTACAAATTACAGGCAAACCGGGGCGGCCAACGAGCAAGCCTTATAAACCGACGAAGAAACCTTATGTGCCACTAAAACCTTTCCAGACAACGAATACTAATGACGACAGGGACGATTACGACGCTGGGAAAGGCGATAAAGACGGGCCGCTCTACGGTATAGGATTTAATATACACCACACTAAACCAGGGACCACCATAATTAGGAACATAGGCGAGGATTACTTCGGGGTCCCCCCGGGTGTGTCGGTCCGGGCGCACGTACAAAGCATCGACTTGTACCCGTATGAATCGAAACCGATATCGCCATCCGAAGCTATAGAAAAAGACAAGACAATTAAATAGCTATAATTTAATAAATTTACTTTTAAGTACTACTGGCTATTCGAATACCTACTTCGACAACGAAATTTGTATTTAACTAACTATTTGTATGTATAAACATCGCCTCATCCTTAGCGAATAAATGTAATTTAGTAAGTTCCTTTGTTTGATTGGGTTTTTTATTATCAGCACTATCCACGATGTAGTCTTATCATAATAACACATATTATAATTATTCTGCTACTCAAATACACGTCATTGGTATACCTATGAATAAAACCCAATTTATTAGATTTTTTAAAAATTTATTCGATTAACACGACTGTAAATATTTAACAAAATGCAAAATAGTAACTGTTACAGGAGTCAGTACCAGCCTACGATTGAAAATCGTGAGAACAATCGCAACCATCATATGAATGCTTCAAAATTGTATGTTCAACTATAAACACAAATAAATATTTAGGTATTTCATAGTAGATATATAATCAGGCAGATATCATAGAATTGGAGTTCTTTTTACAGTGACATTATAAAAAGTGTTAGATAATATTAATATATCTAAAAAGCTACAAAGAAACATACAATGATTGCATCAATACCCTCGACTTCGAATGTGTAGACTTTTACAAAGTTGTTAGTAGATACCATCGCATATCTTCACTCCATAAATAACAATTTTATACAATGATTCTTGCAAGAAGGCGTAACAAAGTTAACAAGAAATGTATTAGTTGGAAGGTTAAATTTTGGCAATTTTTACTAGTGAATATTAACAGGAGAGTTAGTATCTTGTTAAATTATTAGGCTAAATAGGTATATAATTAATTATTAGTATCTAACTACTCGATTGTGAGATTGATCAAAACTGTATGTAATATATTATCAAGTTAGATAATATATCTTTAGATTCTAGATTAACCAATAAATTATGCTTTCAGTGTAAGGAGTACTTATACAACATTTTACTTAAATTTAATAAAAATTAAAAATAAAAAGCACACTTAAAAAGTTTAGTGAAGAGTACAAAAAAAATGCAATGAAATTCTTTGTATCAGTTTTCATAGCATTTTGAAGTAAATAAAATTCAAACATCGCTCCCAACGCCTGAAATCCTTTAAAAAACTATTTGGTATTCGCGACTACTTTAACAGATCCTCGTAGCTACCTACTCTTAACATTCTAAAACTATTGCACACTATTGTAAACCTCCAAAAATAACAGGCCGTTAATGTTACTAACTCAAACACATGTTCAAGTTCATAAATACAAAATTATGTAACGATTGTTCCGAATATAAACATTTGAACTACAGTAAATAAACTATAGTCACATCAACTGAAGCTTTGCTCCACCTTATTCGTTATTATATAAAATTCTATAACTAGGTTAGATAGAAAAAGATTCTAAAAGGCAAATTCGCAAATCACAAGAGAAAGCTAATTAGATTGAGCGAAGAACGTTTATGTGCGTGCTTACAGCTAGTTTACATACGAGTACTCTATATTACAAGAAGGGGTTTAGGCCCTCGTGTCTGCAGGCCCTAGAGCGAGCCTTGAATGTCATATTGTACTGCCATAACCATAACAACGATAGGTACGTGAATTTTGAATGTTCGACTAGGGTTACCTTCATCTGGCGAGCACTTGCACAGTTGCCACCTGGTGGGCATTTTTCCAAGCGTTTTAACCGCCGTGACTTTGGTGGCAGCCTTATCACACGAACCCCGTGAGAAATGCAAGAACTTTTGGATAATATTGGTAGACGTAGTGGTAACTACCAAGATATCCAAAAATGTATGAGATACCCATGGAAATCGGGTAATAATGTTGCCACCGAAGTCACGGCGGTTTAAACGCTCAAAGAAATGCCCAGATATATAGGAGCGGTCAGGGTACTGACACACATCTGAGCAAACCACTATAGTCATAACTGATAGCGACTGTACTTTAAAACGATATTTAAACGCACAAACGGTTGTTATGCTTACCGCAGAAATATTAGTCGATGTATGTGATTATGTAGTTAAACGTCCGAGTGCTCGACACTGTCTATGTACAGTCCGCCAATTGAAGCCCTAGGCCATTCGGGAACTATGACAAAGTGACGCCATGAATAAAATTGTAAGAACTCTAACTAGTTGTCATTATCACATGGTTCTAGAGTGGCTTAGGGTGCCAATTGGTCGAATGTACAGTCGCCACCTGATATATTGAAGCGGCCCGTCTCTGAAAATCTGAGCAAGCCAGTCATATAGCGATAGAGTGCATAATATATGCAGAATACTTTGAGCACTAGCGCTATATTGCCGCTTCGACATTTGGTATAAGCTTGCCGAGTACAAGAATGTTTGCTTTTTGTGCCCTTACGTGATAACGTCAAGACGCCGTAGCATCCCAGTCTGTATAAAATTTATCAACATGGGTACATTGGGTACTACTAACATTTTCATTACATACGATTTGTGCGTAGCAACTATACATATAAATCGTTCGTAATGGTCCTGGGTATACTATTTATGATAATGATGAATTCTATCCGACAGCAAAACGTATAATCATAATAAGCATGTACCAAAAAAATGGGTTTTTGCTATTGTAGTACCGTACAAACTATCATTAGTTACATCATGTTAATTCCCAACAAAACTTGTAATATTTTTCTAAAAGTCTATTTAACTTTGAAATATTTTTAGATAAATTGCGATTCGACATACACTAATGACTAAATGGGTCCGTTATATGACTTATGAAACACGGACAATATCATGGACTGAAAAATGTCATTTTCACATATTTTTCACAGCCATTATTTAACCTACGGCGTGTTTTATTTCATAAAACTGGTTTTAAGACACGATTCCTTCGAAAAAGTAATACATAAAAAAAATATTAAAATACGCGCCTAAATGTCCCTTCGTGGCAAGTTCAAGTTCATATTCACATTATTTATTAGTCTTTGCACTGCGCCATATCTCGCCTGTTAATTTCGTGTCTTAAGTGTAGGTAGATACAGATTATAAATGTTAGTAGACTTAAAAATGTTAGATGTACAAAAAGCAAGAGTTTTCATAAAACTTTTAATGATACATGTACATGAACCAATTCAATATTCAAAATTTAACTATTTAATAAACACTAAAAAGCTCATTTTTTATAAAACCAAGCATAACATGTACAAACAAAATTTGCGCGAATATTACAAGCATCGACGCTTATTAATTACATTAACAAATATTTGACGTAAACATCTAGGTTGTCTTTTCCTTCCTTGTAGGTAGGTACTTTATCCAAATAAGAAAAAAAGTGTACCTACAATCAAAACAAAATATTACCTAGTTACAGAGCTTCTATTTTCTTTACATAGCTCGGCAATCTTGGTTTCCGTATATGCCGGTAAACAATTCATTGCGTTCCAATGTTTGCTGTGCATAGTCATTTCTGGTATGGTTATGTTGTACGAACTGTTGTAAAAAAAACCCGTCGAGTTGTTAGCCGGAAAAAAAATTAAAACTTCTCGGATCAATGGTCAATGATCAATGGTGTAGGGATAGAACCAGATATATGCCGAATATGCTTTTATTCGAAGAATAACTTTTACTCTCGGTTACTAGTGTCAAATTACTATGGAGTTTGACATTACTATCCGAGAGTAAGCGTTATCCTTCGAATAAAAGTTTGGTGAAATCGAGCCTAAACTGAATAAGCAATATTTTGATTTTATTAGAACTTAAATTTCAAATTGTAATCGTAACACTAACAAAGGATATTAAAGTTCACTTATTAACAATAAAATACCTGATTACCAAGCAACATTAGGAAAATAGAAGCTTTGTAAGAGTAAAGTTATGGTAAGATAGAAGTACTAGTGCGCAACATGTCAACTGAGAATATTTATTAGAATCACGATATTTTGCTCACATATAAATCTACGTAAAGTATTGTCATGTGTTTTGGGAGAGGAGTTTGTAAGTTTTGTTAAATAGTATTTATTTAATAGGGTGACAACATCAAAATTTCTCAAAATTGCAAATTTTCTTAGTCAACTCCACTGTATGAGTAAGCGTCAGGTGCTTTTGCTGGCAGTCCCAATAGATGGCACTTCAGTACAAGTTTCAATGTCGCATATTGGGACATTGGAAATATTAACACTCAGTCCTAATTGACTTCAGCCTGTCTTAAAATTATGCAAATAATTTAGATATAAGCTAATTATTTCAAAGTTGGGATATGAAGCATTAAAGGTACATACATTAATCATCGTCTAAATGCCCTAATAGTTGATTTTAT